>CABFOV010001183.1:52161-95175 GCA_902141375.1 Timema poppense
TTTTTTTGCAGCACTCTGTTTTGTTTTGGGTACGAGCTACGGCAGCAGAAAATGGGATTAGGCATCCAGTCCAACGGTTGTAAGGTAAATCAGAATTAGAAAAGTATAGACTAATTTTTTATTCTAAAGTAACTTAAAATGTTCAAAGATCGTAAGGTTGAAACTATTTTTCTGCGCATGTTTCTCTAACATTTGAAAACATTTCGTCTAAACCATTTGGATAAAATATAAATCTAACTTTACGCTAAAGCTTTTGATTTGGTCAAATATATTTGAGAAATTAGTAAGTATGACTAATTAGGGATTATGGACTATAAATGACTAGGTCGTTCGTAATTCGCAATAGACTTGGTCATGGAATAGGGTGCTTCTTTCTATATTGTTTTCCACTCTACCTCCCCGAAAATGCGGGAACATTACCTCTAAATTCAACATAATTTACACATTTTCGTAATTAGTACAGGTAGTGAGTGAGACGGGGTGCTGAAAATAAACACTTTATTTATTATTTTTTGCAACCAGAAATGTTGAAAAGAACGCATAGCTTACATGTTTCAGAAAGTGTCGAGTACATTAATTGTTATATTATATATAGATAATTACGATTTAGATAAATGTAATTTATAGACCAATATCAGTGCTGAAACTACCAAACCCCTTTGTGTTGTCGTCAGTCCACCTCGCTACGAGCCTAGGAGTTCCGGGTTCGATTCCCAGCTGCCATCTTGGATGTTTTTCCCCTAAAGTGAGTTACCCCAATAGTCCCGGGTTTGGTTAATTAGGTTTAAGTTATGTTTAAGTGTTTCCACTGGTTCCACACCCTCATACTCACTATCACCATCACCTCATCTCATGGGGACATGGAAAGAGCCTGTCGTAGACAGACTTAAACCCTAATGTATGGACTGTACGTAGAAACATGCTTTAATTATGAAATAAATGTATACATTAAGACATTGTTTTACTATACATAAGTCTGCTCGACATGTGTTTGTTAGTTCAATAGCTAAATACAAGCACTCAGAAAGCATTTTTAATTAATATTTGTGTAAAATAGTAAAATATAACCAACATTTGTAATTAATTTGCTTACAGAAATTGAATATTTAACAATAAAATAGTGCTATGGTAATTAAAACAATGCTTTTTATTCTTTGCTTTAAAACTAAACTCATATAGCGTAGTGCAAAGAATAATTGGTCACGTCGCTGTAAGAAAAGCTTTAATATAAAAAAAACCTTCCACTCGGAATTCTCAAATAGTGCATTATAAACTAAAATAACAATATGGTTTTATAATTATTTTTGTTTCAAGTGATTATTCATGTAACAAATAAGTTTTTCTGTTGTTTTAATTTTTATCCTACTGTAAAAACAGTATGAAGTAGAAACTAACTAAAAAGTGCTTTTATTTTCAACTAACTATTTTTATTTTTAAAAAGAACATCCCATGGCACGAGCGATATATGAAATATTTTTACAACTGACTTTTATAACAAAATGTCCACCATAATTATATGTATATATTACATTTATAATCAGAAACAGACGTATCACTTAGAAGAAAATCTGTAAATCCCAGGTGATATAATTTTGACGCACTAAGTCAAATGTTCAGGCTTAACGTAGCTATATAAATAAAACTACTCAATATTGAATAAGTAACACACACACACACACATATATATATATTTATATATATATAATAAAACTGTGAAAATAGGGATCTAAACTCCCAACCATTTTCATTCAACATGAATATCTTTAAATATAAAACATTAAAAATAAATACGTAAGCATAAATTAAGTCGTAGATTTTTTTTTTTTCGCTATTGGTTCATAAACGAATGTAATCATACCAAATAAAACTGCTAAGGAACTATTTGACAAACTACATACATGTAATGTTTATTTGAACGTTGGAAATATCAATTCATAAAACAAGCAACAAACATACTAAAAGTGGAAAGCATGTATTATAGGTCAATTTAATATAATATTTCATATTTTCAATATATAATATAATATATAACACATCCCTTATTAAATTGGTGAGAAATGTGTTATACGAAATAATATTTCATTCAAAATGTCCCTTTTGAAAGTGGCGTAACTAGGATGAGGCGATTTGGGAAAGAGCCCTGTCCACCAAATCATTTATAAGATATTAGCAACAATATAAGTTTCATTTTTTTTAACAATGAAAGTTTATTTTGTAAATGGTATTATAACAACTTACCAGATTGAACTCCAAATCAAATAATTTACCTTAATTTAAATAACAGTTTTCAAGGGTTGCCATTTATTTCTTATTTACCCTGGGCGTGATCAACCCAAATCAAACATAGATCTGCTTTTTATTTGACAATTACTTCTATTATAGTATTATAAAATATGTAATTTTCGTATTGAATTAGGCAATTTAATGAAGAACCGTTGAAAATGAAAATTGGAAAGTAGGAGTTAGAAAACATAGAGCAGTTCAAGTACCTGGAATGTCTGATGACAAAGAATGCCTACTGCACCAAGGAAATTTTCAACGAAAAGAGAATACTGTTTGCCATAAAGTTGAGATTGGAACTAAGGGAGGAACTGATGAAATGCTAAAATTGGAGCATCACGTTATATGGAGCAGAAACTTGGACTCTTAGGAAGCAGGAAAAAAAAACTTGGATAGTTTTGAATTGTGGTGCTGGAGAAGACATGTTAATACCAGGTGGACAGACAGGGTGACAAATGAAGAAGTCCAAAGAAGAGAGGATGAGAAGAGAACCATTTTTCTGTTATGTTTTTTTGGTACAAATAAAGCTAGATTGGACATATCCTTAGGAGGAACTGACTTCTGCACGACGTCATAGAAGGAAAGGTTGAGTGAAAGAGAAGTTTAGGAAGGAGGAGGATTCAAATATTTGATGACTTGAAGGAAAAAAGAAAATTATGGAATCTGGAGGAAGGGGCAGAGGACCGAGGACAGAGTGTATATTGGTGGTCTGAGCTTACTGACAAAAGGAATGGACCTGTCGTAAGACAGAACACATAATAATAATAATAATAATAATGCAACATAAGAGTTATTTAGGACATATGGGCTATGGACGAGAAAGGTATCCCGAGTTAGTGTGGAGAGATGGTAGTAGAACCACAGGGATAAAATCACACGGTGAAACGCACCAGGATCCAAATCTATTTAACTCCTCTTAACGGTGACAAACTGTAAGGCATGTCTATTCAATGTAGACCTTTCGACTAATGATATAAGCATATAGTTTATATTATGGGACCAAAAACAATAGTCTCAATTAATTACAGGCTATATATTTTGATCTAGGTACCCGGGATTAGATCCTAACTGGTATCTTTGGAGATTACTTAATATAATTACAAAATATAGTTTCTAACACTTACTATAGAATAATGTTTTGAAACCTATTTGTATATTTTTTGTCCCTACATATATTACTTACTCGATACACACATATTTACATGGATGAGAAAGTTAGAATTTAGAGGAAATATACCCTCACTGACATACAGGTTAATTGGGAAACAATTTTAGTAAAAAACACTCATAATACACCCAGTTGATATTAGAACAACAATTTCGACACTGCCAGCAATCCAGTTTATTGAAAGAGTGACGCCTGAAATAATAAGATCCCTGATTCGGGTCTTTTCATCCGGTGATTTAGATAATTTAGTCAATCATGGTAATATTTGCTTTAAAGATTGCGTTTAAAACTATCTAAAAAAACACTCCTTGGCATCATTCTACAATCGAGCCGTATTGACCGAGCGGGCGCCGTCTATTGAAGAACATAACGGCAATTTATTATTAAATATGGTGCCATGTAGCCATCATATAGTCAGCACAGTGAAACCTCCGGCAGTTAATTTCATTTTTCTAGACCAAAGACTTTTTTTCATTCAAGAAACTCATTAGTTGTCCTCGAGAGACTGAGTTGACCTCGTTCCAAACCCACTGCTTCACAGAAAGCGCCGGGGTTCTAAACGAGACCTCTGGATCTGAACCCATGAGCTTTGACCACTAGACCACAGAGGTGGTTAAAACGCTATCTCAAAACTAAAAATTATAATAAAACTCTCCTACTAAAATACTGTATAATATTACCTTGTATCGATTAGAAGCACTAGGACCAAATATCCCTGACGAGCTATTGATAGAAACCCTTATTGATAGACACTAGATCCACATCTATCGTCAGTTTAGTCTATTGCGAGAGTGACGCATTAAGAGTCTTAGACCATACACTCAACGGAACGGGAGAGGCTGAGGTTCAAACCTTGGTCAGGAGTACAGGGGATCCCCATGTGATCTATCACCACGTCTTTCCTATAGTTTCCATGAGAATGCGGGTGCACATCCTCTAGAATAACTTTAAGTTAATATGTTAGTAACTAATATATTGTAAACAGTATAATTGTTACTTTGTTCGATATCTCCCCTCAAAAATTGATGAAATATTGACGTTGTCAAGATTCGAGTCAGTAAACTTTCTTTAAAAGTATCACACAACGCTTGAATACATTATCACTTCCAACAATATAATAATATTAATGACACGTGTGTGAAAGAGACTACACACATTATATAGATTGAATGACCTCTCAAAACCTTCAACTCATTTAGAATATGTATATTATATTTTTCAGAACTGGAGAAAAGTTTATTTATAAAAGCTTCCTGACATATAATTAATTTATTCTCCCCGTTACAAATACACCTGACAACAATGAAAGCTGTGGTAAAAGGACAGGGCAGGACTGAAATATATTTTAAATATAATTATCTAAAAATAACTTTGTTTCAAATAAAAGTTCACGTATTTAATGTTAACCCCACGCTGTGATATTCTAAAACAGCTTTGTTACGAATATTAAATTAATAAACACCACAAATAAAGAGTTTTCAGGAACTAAAAATGTAACATTATGATAGAACATGCTGGAAGACTCGAATTAGACAAAGGAACGGTCCTGCCGAAATACATATTACCTAATAAATAATATAGATGTAATTTTTTAATTATTTAGTTCAACACAAAGGCATGGGGAAGGGGGTTTAAAGAAAAGGTCACCTGAGATATTTTGGAGATAGAATGGGGAAAACCACACCGATGATCATATTACCTGGAAAATCACCCTCCAGTGCACATGACCTCAACCTTCCAGCTACCAAAAATAGGGTCTATCCACGCCTTAGATAGTGTGACTATCAGTACGGATGAGTTTCATGTTCTATCCGAAGAAATTAATGGCCTATTTTTTAATTCCCCTTCTCATATGTCATAAAAAACGTTGTGTGAAAATATACCATTAAAAGTAAATTATGAGGAAGTTTTTTTATACTTTTTTCACGGTGATTTTTTTTTCTTTAGTATTATCTCGACACAGAAAATATTTTATAAGAATGTCGTGGACAGGGAAATTAGATAAAATACTACGCCCAAATTATAAATCACATCAAAAAATGAATATGGATTCGTCACATATAGTAGTGATATTGAGATAAGCTAAATAATTTATTTAGTTTTAAAATAATTGTGTTTAGATTTTTTTTATAGTTTTTGGATTTGGTAAGTTTGTTAAAATGTTTTCTTAAGAGGAATACAGCAAACCACATCACGATGATAGTCTCGTTCGAGATGTATTGCTTACCTAATTTAGGTGTTAAACACGAAGTGAGTTGGGCTTTTAAAATTTGTGTAAACATTGTTAATATATTCAATTATAGCTTTGTACAAAAACCTTAATGGCGTCCTTCAGTGGATGAGCTTCATTTTTACATTTAATTCTATTAAGCAATCATTTAAAACGGATATTAAAACTTTACAACGCACCTTTAGTACAATATTGAACTGTTTAATTTTTTTTCTTTTAATATCATCACAATCTTGAGGGGAAAAAGTAACCGAGACCAAATATTTTCCTTAAAAAATCATTATTTGAGTTTTATTTTAATGTAAAATTTAGTTTCACTTAAAAACCTTATAAGTTAAGGTAACATCATGATTATCAACAAAGCATAGTAGTAATCTCGTGTTGAACTAGACTGCCGAAGGTGGGGAGAATGTGGTTTAATCTCGGTCGAGTGCACTGAGGGAGGTTTTTCCTAAATGGTTCTCACTCTCCCTCCACGCAAATGTGAGTGCATTTCATTTAAATTAAACCTTTATAACCCCAAACACATTAGAGTTGTTATTATTAATACATAAGCGTATAATCCAAACGGGTAGTAAGACGTGGTGCTAAATAAAACAAAGCATAATATATTTTCTTTATTTTATCGTGAATAAATATTGAGAATGACTCACCTTTGATGAAGCCGCCCGTCAAGTTGTAATACAAATTTAGTCTTTACCGATAAGATACATGCAATATTAGGATACCTCTTTTGAGCTGCTTAAGCTTAAATTTTGTGACTTTAGGCAGCAGATAGCTAGCCTTGCTGAGTGACAAGGCAGGAGCCAAAAGCCAGCCTAAAGAAAATATAAACACCTTCGAAATAGCTGTGATAAGGTAAATAGCTAGCGAATACTCACATAGATAGGTTTAAGTCTTATATACGTGCTACAGTAGCCCCATTACTTCTTTGGTGCTGACTGACAGCTCACAGCTGAAAGCTGACGGTTTTGAAAAGTTACCCGACCAAATTATGTATCCCTACGCTGGACTATATGATCTGCAAAAACATGTGTTTATCAGATGTCACTTTTAGCTGTCAGTCAGCACCAAAGAAGCCATGGGGCTACTGTACCTGTTTGAAGACGTAGCCTGGTCAACCAGCTAGTGTGTTCATTTGGTCTAATGGAGAGTTTTTCAACCGGTGTGCTGTGGGAGTTTGGGGGAAGGTAGAAAAGAAGCGAGAAAAAAAAATCGTTATTGAACTTTAGAACACAATGTTAATAATTGTTTGCCTTGGTAGTCTTGGGGTAAAGTGCTTGTCTCAGGACCCAATTGTCGTGGGTTAAACCCCGATGGGGTCAACAAATTTTTCTTGAATGATTAAAATCCATAGTACAGCTTCGTTCGTAGGAGAAATAAAGCCATCGGTCCCATATCAATTATGGATGTAAAATATCCATGGAAACTATGTGAAAATAACTTTCCTGGCAAAATTGGTAGACCCTTTCACTCTCGCTTGTAGAAATTCCCGAATATAATTAGTAGGTTCACAAAGTACACTTTTCATATTTAAAATAAATAAAAATTGACTAAATAATCGTTATTTTAATAATAACTCTCTCCTTAAAATACTGATACTTGACCATTTTAGTTCAGTGTGCCGTGAGTTGAAAAATGTTGAAAATTGCTGGTTTAAAGCGTCACTTTAACAATAGACTGGACTGGCGATGACGGGAGGCTTAAGACTCAAATAATGGTTGGGTGCATTTAAGTTGGCTTTTCCTTAATGTTTTTACACGTTTTCTCTAAGAAAATATGAACGCACCACCGAACTAGCGTGTCTTTTAGTAGAGTTTTATTTTGTTTTTTGTTTGATTGGACTGGTTATGAAAATGGTCCAAAATGTATCCATAGAAGGGGATGAGAATTCAATTGACGATGTGGCAAAACAACCCTCAATTTTTGACATATCTTCGACAGTGTATCGGGACCAACATGTGAAGGAAAACACATGGAAAGAGAACCCAGGACTATTTGGTCGATCGACAACAAAATAACACGGAATATCAAATAAAACACGATTTAAAAACTCTGATAACTGAGGAACGATCCGTACTACACATGAAATTATTCACGGCTGGCGACCAAGAGATACATCTAGGGAAACACTTTATCCCGCATCTACGACTCACTATCCCGCGTCAGCTGTCATGGATGCGAGTCGCACCAAGGAAATCCTACCTTAACATATTAGAGTAATGAGTATAAATGTTTATAGGCTGAACAGTTATTAAGATGCTGTGTTAAACAGCTTTAAATAAAGGCGTCGCCCAAATATGATATTTATTCATGAGACCTCAGCCAACTGCGGAGCTTCGTGTTTCAGACAGTGTTCTATAATCTTTGGCGAGACCTTGGTTCGGGTTCTATAAGAGTAGAATATTTTTGGTTTTAAGTTATGAGAAGGCAGGTTGAGAAGATATTTGGTGATTTTTGATACTTTGACACAATTGGGACCATGAATCAAATGGGATCGTGATCTAAACGTCCTCAACACTTTATTTCAGTCGGTAGTGTGTGTCTACTGATATAAGGGTCCCAGGGTTTAATTACCGGCATGACCAAACATTTGTTATGGGTGAAATGTAGGTTTCCACTCTTTCACAGCGATAAATTAACCGCCAGGGGCTGGATGTTGTGCCTGTTCTAGATTTAAGTAAGTTTATGTCAAGGTCGTCTAATATGGTGTACCAGTAGGTTGGAGTTCGAAATCCGTTCTGGTGTAGTGATGATTTTTATTTCCTAAACATTTTCCCACTTAAATACGAAAATATTTCCTCTTTATTCTATCTTCCACATGCCTGCACCCTTATTTTAATTAAATACGGATAATCCAGATGGGTAGTATGACACGTCGAAGAATAAATCTCACTCGGTATTGTGTTTCCCTACTGAGATGAGTGTCTCGCGCTGTTCCTACTCTGAAGTTAAGAGAGTTTGTGTGTTATGATACCATTTATTATTTTAAAACGTACATGTACTCTGAAATCTATCTCTTTAATACGAAAGTCAAAGTTTTTATACTTGTTAAACCCAATATCTACCAATTTTATGGGAAGTTGACAAATGAGGACTTTTATAGAAATGTATTGACCTGAAGATGTCCAACCGCTATTCAAAATAAAACAACTTTTATTGGAAGTCAGAAAATGGTCTTCTCCTCCTTGCTCAGCCTCCCACTACGCATCTTCGGAACTACTGGGACTATAGCACCCATCTTTGGGTGGGGGGTACCCCTTTAAACCTAAACCAAAAAATCCCCCCATTCTTCATCCGGCTCTCCCTTCCTATCAGACGTATCGCTGAAACTGTTGGGGCTATTGAGCACATCTTCGAGTGGAGGATATCCCTTAAAACCTTATAGGGAAAAATTCCCTCCTCAACTACTCCAGACCCCTTACCTCTAGACGTACCTAAGGACCCGCCCCTGCCCCCCCACCCTTCCTCTCATTTCCAGCTCCTTAAACCTCTAAACAAAAACGCAGCTTCAGAACTTTTATTAAAACAAAAATTTACGTATCTTTGTTTCTATTCATTTGAGAAAAATAGTTATTTTTATTAGAATATATAAAGTATTTATCAAAGAAAACATTATTTATTTCTATTTTTACCAAGGTACTGTGCAATTCATGCACTGGTTTGCCAGTTTAAAAGAAAAATGAAAACGTTTTTAACATCTCTCTTAGAATGGGTACCAAAAAATAGTATTTACTATGTTTTCAATAGAATATACTTTACTTAAAATAGGTTTTTTATATCGTTATTCTACTTATATACCATTTCCCCCTTTTTAAATACTTCATTTTACCACAATTATCATTAAACAGAAAAATAACTGGAGCATGTGTGTGAATATTTAATGAACTAGAATAAATATTGGTCCATTAGAGCTTAGTTAAGGGATACTCAAACGAACTGGAACTAACTTAAATAATAGGAAAACTCAGAATTACAGTACCATACTTAAACGCTTCAGTGGTCACATGATCAAATGCGTTACCTTGGTGTTATACTGGACTATCAGTGGAAAGGAGGTTGGGTCTAGAATCTCAGTATATTGAGCATAGTATCTCCGTAATGGTTTCCCACTTTCTCTCTCCACGCAAATGTGGATACATTTATTGTAAAATTATACCTTTCTTACCCCTAATCTCTTAAATTGAGTAATGTCTGCGTGTAACCTGAACAGGTAGGCCTACTAAGATGCAGAGGAAAAAACACGACAAATACAGTGAAATACGAATAATATGGGTTAATTTATAATATATTTAAATTATTTATGTCAATATTCCTTCATAAAATATCCACCCATGAGGCCCAAACCTCTATGGTTTTGGTTATTTTATAAAATATTATTGATCGTGCTGTCTAAAGGTAATTTCTTCCCTCCTTAACACACAGTGAAGATTATAAAAAATAATAAGAAAACATATAATTAATACTTTTTAAATTTATTTACACATAATTATTATAGTTTACATAATGAGGATGGCCACATAGCTCGAAACATTCATGAATCTCTTCGGAATTATTATTTTTCACAAAAAAAAACATCAAATTTTTAAATCTCAAAGTGGTTTAAACAACAATCATTTCAAAGGAACAACAACAATGTTGATCATTTAAGTTTTAACAAGTTGTATTTTTCCGTAACTGTTCACACACGCGATCAAATATTTATCCTCGATGGATCGCCTTTTTAAAAAAATTTTTAAACAACGTTCTCACAAATAACTTTTTTTTAAACATACATTTTATTTTAAAACACCAAAAAGTGTCTTTTTTTTCTCTCTCTCTTTCTCGAACGGTTCCTTTGACACGCGGTGAAATCACTGAACACTCAAATGTTCCCACACAAAAAAACTATAGACACTCACCCCCTCTTTTTTTAGTGAAATTTTTACTGTCAGGACGAATACACTTTGAGTAAAGATGCAATCATGAGCAAACCTCCAGCCGATAGGACGAAATTGGTTGTTGCTGAAACAAAGCAAAACAAAACCATACGTTATTAATAATTTGTAAAATATAATAAGTTTTTTATAAAGGCAGGTGTGTGTTATACGAGTTTTATGATAAGGGCCACATTGAACAATAAAAATACCGAGAAGGCCACATTAACAAAAGTACTATCCCTATATTAAGAGTATAATAGAGCAAAAAGATGCGTTGCAGTCGTTTAGAGTCCCCGCATTATTTAAGAAGTTGTTTGATATATTTTTTAAATAATGTTTTCTACAAAATGTAGGTGAAATTTTTTAGAAGGTTTGCAATGAGTTAAAATTTTGAATCTCTGAGTTTAAAGTTAAAAAATGATCAACGATGAATTACATGGAAATGTATAATACTGATATTATATAAATGGTTTGAAACCTTAAGAGAACATAATTTGTAAAATAAAATAAGAGGGAAGAATGACCTTATGCACGGTACGATTCCTGAATATCTCATTTGTTAGAGCATTGTCGTTCTAAGTAAAAGGTCCCGGGTTCGATTTCCGTGTCCAGGTGTCATTTTTCAATTTTCAAAAAATAAAGTAATATTTTTAAAAGGTTACAACAGAAAATTTTAAATTCATATGCTGTTGTTTTATAGGGTTTATGTAAGCATCACCTTTTTTTTTAACAATTTAAACTTTTTAACTGGTCAAAAATTTCACCTAAATTATGTTGAAAACCATTAAAAAATATCAAATCACTTGATAAATAGTCCAGGATTTATGAACGACTGCAACGATTCTCTGTGCCCTCCTAAATAGCTAAAGGGATTACAACGTGGTATTTGCATGATTAGGCTCCTATATAAATACAATAAGATAAACATTTTATTTTATACCAAAAATGTAAAACTCTTTATTTGCAACAGTGTCGTGGTTGCAATCATGGTATTAATGTCAATATTAAAATCTAATACCATATACATTTTTATAATTGCTGACCAATTTTTTACTGTAAACCAAGATCGCTGAGTTTTTAGTTTAATTAGATGTGGAAAAACAACTGTTAATATACGAATGTATAGCCAAAATCTGCACATATTTGATACATATTTTTTATTTTAACTGATACATATGGATGAAAGAAATATTACATATTTGGCACACCAACATCACATACTAGAAATCTCTAAATTATGCCACATTTCTAAATTTTGTGCTTCCTATACGTTTATAAAAAATAAAACTGGGGTTGTATTGAATGATGGTTCATTATAAGGAATGTGGGTTGAACAAAATATATTGACAGAGCCTCACGTTGCCCAGGGGGCTACAAGTTTGACATGCCTATGTTATATAGCAAACGGGCATACTCTCATTCATATTAACAAATCAATACAAGACCTAAACACCAAATTATCGATAATAAAAACAAGATCTTATTGAGGAGTATTGTTTTAGGGATTAAACCTTTCCACCAAATTATTAGCATTAAGATTTATTTTATTTCTCATAAATGCTTTGGAAAGTAGCTATTGTGACACACTTTGGTGGCCACATGGTCTTAGGCACTATTTTTGCAATAGACTAGACGGGGAGATTGAGGTTTGGATCTCGGGTCAGATGTACTTAGGGTAATTTTTATTAAATTATTTTCCCCTAGGCCAACACGTAAATACGGGCGCACTTACTCTAAATTCAACCGTCCTAATTTTTAAATAATTAGTGTAATTAGTACAAAGGTGTAAAACCCGAACGGTTAGTAATACGTGGTGCTAAGAAAAAAGTATCTTACTTGAGGCCTATAAAGTTCATAACACCTACAATGCCGTAGCCAGGTTGAAATTTCAACGGGATTTGATGGCTTAGTAAGCAGGCTTAGAAAGCAGGCAAAAAAATTCCAGGAATATTTAATGTGTCTCTAATATAGTGTATTTTTTATTGTAACTAGAAGTCAAAGTTTAGATAGTGAAATTCTATAAATTCTATATTTATTTATCGCGTAATTTGTATTAGACATGGGTACCATAGGCTTAAAAAAAAATATTTCAGAGACTTAGGCATTGATCTTGTCTAGTAGTCGTTGGTATCTTATCTTTAAGAGTTATTCCAGATTTTATAATCATTGAAATTGGTCTACATTATAGAGTAATAGTTTTTGGAGCGCGTCTTACGAATCTTAGTCAATATAATTTGTTATTCGTGAGGAAGGCTGAATTAATATGAGATGTACTCACAATTTTCGTGGAGGGAGGGTGTAAATCCATTTAGTAAAATCACTATCACTACACCTAATTAGGATTCAAACCCCGATCTCCCCTTTATAGGGAATTTGGTCTATTGTCAGTGAGGCATAAGACCATACGCTACCAATGCGGGTAGATAATTAATTATGTCATTTTTCTATATGTATTGAAACCCTATTACATCCTATTTATGGTGGGAGAAGCGGCCAGTGACAAATAGGAGGAGTTATCATATATCCTTTCGCCAAGCCATATTATCTGCAAGACCATATTATGTTGAGTTGTTACTTTTGGTAGTCAAAATTCACAAAAAACAAATTGTTTTTAATCGTATTTTTATTTTAATCATTTTCTGTATTATTGAAACACGAATGTATTAAAATAACTGTTTGGATGTTTCTTTTTTTAAATCGAATTGGCTTCTATGGTTCACTTAATAAAGCCTTTCAAAGAAGATCTACTAAAAATTCTGCTTTCTATTCATTAATAAGATAGTGAACCAGTTGAAAAGGGGCGTTTGAAGATGTAATACAAAACGGTTTTGGTTATGTTCATGTTTGTTTAGAAAATAAAAAAAGTTTTATTTTTAAACTAATTCTTGGTGTGGCACTTTTTCTAGGAAATAAAAATGTACTTATTTATTTTGGTGGCCAGTTATAACAATATACACTTATGAATAAAATACTTTTTAATTTATCATATCATATAATATCTCTTGTTGCCAACATTGCAAAATAAAAAACATAATAGAGTTATTAATATATTTTGTTCTTTAAATAAGTTAAAAATCCCAAACAAAAAGTAATCCTTAGGGAAATATAATTAAAAGCATTTGTTAAATCTTTTTATTGATAATAAAGTACTACTAGGCAAATAATAATAATAATAATAATAATAATAATAATTTTCTATCAGGTTGACATAAGTCACTTTCAGCCAATATTTGCAATAATCTTCTGCTAGTCGTCACACCCTTTACTTATTACCCAGGATATGGTCTAGGTAGACATCGGTCTACAACAATACCCATATTTTGCTTTTCACATTTGGTAAAAGTAATTTTTTTGTTTACAAATTTGTATTAATAAGGTAAGGACGAGTAGGCTTTAATTTGGCCTTCCTATGCTGCTCCTCCCCTCCCCTTCCCCCAATATATATCTTGCTTTCTAAACCAGACAAGCTTAGGCCTATCACCTTTGTCCGCACACTCATCAATACGGTAATACTAAAGGTAAATATGATAATTCGTAATCACTAATCACAATCTTGTTGGTGTTATAGTGTTTATAAGATAAATCTATATTTTCACAAAGTGGAAAGAACACAGTTCGTATATTTGCTGAGGTATTTACTGGTATATTTCCCTCGTGTTGTGTAGACACTTTCTTTGAGATGGTGTATTTTCTACACATTCTTTGAAGTAAGCTTATTTACTCTTGCTTTCACCAAAGTTGTGTTAAGACTTTTATTCAGACCTTAAAGATATATAGAAAATAGTTTCTTAAGGTTACATTTTATCCAATAATGTTACTTTTCCTTTTTTATTTTCCAAGCCACCACGTAACGAAGGATTACATGGATCCCAAATACGGGAACATTTATCATTTGAAGTTATTTTCTAGATTTCCACTTCTTCTTCTTCTTCTTCTTCTTAGAATGGAAACAGTAGTTCTGTCCGTACAGTTTGATTTACAAACAGTAGTTCTGTAAGATTAATTTTCACCTTTGATTTACAATCAGACTACTATTTTGTTTTATTTTTCCCTTCCACCCAATGATAAGACTTGATATTGTGAAAGTAGTCTCTATTTCAGCACGCCCACCAGTAAAATAACATGTACTACCTGAGCCACTTTTAATTTCAGTTAAATTACAAAACGTGGATTATTTATAATTCATTGTTGTGCAGACAAGGATTAAGATTATAAAAGGCTCGAGCTATCTAACAGCCCACTTCAATGACCGCATGGTCTTACGCTCGCTACTCTCGCGATGGGGAGCTCGAGACTCGAATCTCGGTCAGGTGTATTGAGGATAGTTTTTTCATATATATTTTTCCAATCTCTCTCCACGAAAATGCGGGTACACTTCCTATAAATATAAACTTTCTAATCCCTGAAACCATCATCGTGATTATTAGATAACCGTATAACGCGAACGGGTGGTCTGACGTGGCGCTACAAAACAACAACTATCTTACATTTTGTTTTTAGCAGCGCGTCTCATCCTTCATTTGGATCACACGCCTATGTAACAATTACGCTAATGTGTCAAGGATAATAAAATTTAGTTTAGATGAGGTGTACCTGAATTTGTATGTAAGGAGAGTGAAAAAACATTTAGAAAAAGCCATCTTCAATGTACTAGACTGGGATTCAAACCTAGATCCCCCCCCCCTCCCCCCGTCATTGGCAGTCCTATATATATTACAAGAGTGATGACTTTGACCATTCGACCAGGATGAGGATGAAGAAGGAATAATTTAGAAGAAGTGTAAACATGTGTTTGTGGAAAATTTGAGTTCTGGCTTATATTAAGGTAGAGTTGAGCAAGGTGTAATATGGATTAAAGGTACCCAAATTTGCGTTAGCAACCTGTGTGAGATTCAATTAAAGAGTCTATTGCTAGAGGGGTGTCTTAGTTGTTAAACTCACCGATATGTTTTAATGTCAATCGATACAATTTAGTAACCTTTTATTTTTGCTAATACATTAGCGAGTTTATCCTTTAGTTAAAATGATTGTTCTAATATATTCCTTGATGTAGAACGCTCATGACGTTTTGATTACCTTTGTGAAGGACACCAAATTCGTTTCTAGAACATGGAATATTTAACGTAGGCTAGCTACACTTTAATTTAACCAAGAAAGTTAGGATGACGAGGGTTAAATTGGGATAAAATGTACCCGCGTATGGACCGATCACCTTACGAGTATTCAAACCCGGGCTCTCCATTAACGGTATGATTAACATTTAGCTCACTGATATGGTATCATGATTACTAAAGGAGGGATTCACAAACTATATTTTATTCTTTTCAGTTTTTACCTTGAAAGAGAGTATACGATTTAGTTTTAGTTTTTTATTCTTGAGGTTCTAAACATTCATCCTTGGACGTAATGTTGTGTCCTCCATTTTTATTCTGGCCACCTGTAGAACATATTTAGTAAGACCGAAGTAATGGGGTTTGGGGGCAAGATATATCACTTGAAAGGGATTGACCCTTTCATTACTACGAGGGGCTTTGCCAGGTTATTTATGTGTGGGAATAAAAATTGGTTCATATATGCGGATTTAAAGAAGGCAAGGACGTTTTGTCAACACTTCGGAAAAAATTTTGCTGATAAATTTTATGAAAAAATATATGGTGCATTTGGGATTTGACTGCAATTTGATAACAACCTTGAGTCATAAATCCGAGTTAAGAGAGATAAATATTATAAAATTTTGTTTTTCTTCTATTACATCTTCACAGCTTTCTTTTTATTTAATTCTGTTCACTAAACTAATAAAACATATATTTCTTTCCTAATGGTTAATTTACAACTAAATTGTAATTGTTGTAAATTTTTCATAAAAATATTTTGCTAAAATTGGCTATTTAAACTTAGATAACTAGCTTAGAACTATGTTTATGTGCTCTAAATTCCCTCCAACAAGGTTAAATTCCTGAATTTTTCTCTCGAGGATGGAGGTGGTGCAATATCCCTGATAAATGAGACTAATTCGGCCCCTATTTAGAAAATCCATATGAGCGCCCTTGCCATCCTATTAGTGTAAATGGGTGCATAGCCCAAAATGAATATGAAGAAACGGTGCACAAAAATAGTTGTGATTATTTATGTATTCTTCATTTGAAACTTCAATTTTTACCGCTTCACAAAAATCATTCAAGTTAACCAAATTTCTCCATTCCTTTAAATTGTTCATTTTTTCCTATACAAATTTTGTTCTCACTTGCGTTAAGTTTATGGTAAAAAAACTAATAAAACTTCAAATGAAGGTCACAGTAACAAGATAAACCAAATAGGTCACCACGATGAAAATGTTTTTATAGTCTTAAAGTTAAAAATTAATGTAAAATAAATTGTCAAATAAATATAAAATTAATTTGCAGCACAATAGGTTTTTATTATTTTTATTGTACTCTATCTAATTAAAATAAAAGCCTATCTAAAACAGGTTGATTATAACAATATTTCCCAACATAACCTAATCTTAAATTGGTAGACGCATTATAGGTCGAAAAATATAATCTTCTAAAATGCACGATTTTTGTGAAGCGTTGATTAAGGAAGAACATTTATTAATGGCAGTCCGAAATAATGCTATAAAGGAGAAATTGAATTCCTTTCCTTTGGTCAAAGATTATATTAAACGTATGGGGTTTGATTTTTGTATATTTATTAGAGCTAACTAGGATTTAAAATAGGAATGTTTGTGCAATAGAAGCTGTGGACAGTTAAATAAACAATCACGAGAAAGTTTATTTTGAAGGTGTTCCCCTGAATTGTAATTAATATTTTTGGGTTTGAGCTGCGTTTATGGAATAATTACTTCCGACTTTTTGACTGTAGTTACAACAGCCATTCCCTGGGTGTGTTTTATTATGAATCCTAGACTATGGCTATTGTATCCAAAGCCGAAACGTCGCAGGTAATTATTCCCTAACACATCGCAAGCCCGAAAACATTAATTCCTATCATTAGAAAGAGATTTTGTAACAGTTTCCTTGTCGTTATTACATTAGGTTTGTGCTACATTATCTTAATAAGTATATGAGCAAAGGGTGATATTTTGTTTCCATTTCCACCCACTCACCTGTGTTGGCAAGCCTCTCCTGAGCCAGTTTCTGGTTGGTGAGCTGGGTGAGACCAGGGGAGATCACCCTGTGCCAAGTCTCGTCCAGCACCGTAGCTGAACACCTCAACTCCATGGTCCTGGTCGGAGTCTGGAAATGGCGCTTTTCCGCCTGGAGTCGCAGGCCTAGCGTCCTGGTGTGCAGGCCTTGGCTGTCCGTCTCATCCGTCGCCGGCTCCAGATACCACCTGTCCACCTGCAACAAACGTCCTCGTCTTGAAATGATTTATCTTTCTTCATTTGACTGTCTTTCATTGGATACAGGTACAACCCGTCCACCTGCAATAAACACCTTTGCCTTGAAATCATAATGCTTTCTTTATTTTACTGTTCTTTGCTAGCTCCAATTATTATCTGTCCACCTGCAAAAGTAGTCCTCGTATTGAAATACTTGATCTTTCTTCAATTGACTTTTCTTCATCATATTCAGATAAAATATGTCCACCTGCAATGAAAACACTCGTCTTGAAATCATTATGATTTATTTGACCTCACCCTTGCTAGTTTCAGGTACCACCTATCCACCTGCAACGAACGTCCTAGTATTGAAATTAATGATATTTCTTCATTTGACCACGATATTTTTTTAAATTCGACTGTCCTTTATCAGCTTCCCATACCACCTGTTTACCTGAAACAAATACCTTTGACTTGAAGCCATAGTGTTTTTTATTTGACTGTCCTTTATCAGCGCCACATACCACCAGTTCACCTGAAACAAATACCTTTGACTTGAAGCCATAGTGTTTTTTATTTGACTGTCCTTTATCAGCGCCACATACCACCAGTTCACCTGAAACAAATACCTTTGACTTGAAGCCATAGTGTTTTTAATTCGACTGTCCTTTATCAGCGCCACATACCACCAGTTCACCTGAAACAAATACCTTTGACTTGAAGCCATAGTGTTTTTTATTTGAACTGTCCTTTATCAGCGCCACATACCACCTGTTCACCTGAAACAAACGCCCCTGTCCTGATATCATCAAACTTTATTTAAAATTTGCACTTTTTATTTTTTAAAGGTAGGTACATTTAATGGCCATTCAAACACTTGTCAGTGTAAAGAGAGAATTAAAGTATACTGTGATAAATAAGATGTAGGCCTACAAGACGTATAAAGCCATCAAATATTTTAAGAACGGCTATTTATTAACCTCACACCCCCATATTTGAACCTGACATAGGCACACACCTAATTGGTGTCTATAAAATAACAATAGGCCTACAAGTGTTTTTTTATATTTCCTCTGCAACAACACATTAAAATAATGTAGAAAAAACTCTGGGCAGATGTAAACTTTGCCAATTATGAACTTTTAATCTCCATCGATAGATAATTAATACAGCTTGTATTGAACGCACACATTAAATATATAAAATAATTAATCTAAGGCTACAAAACTTTTATGTGAAGGGTCTTTAAGAAAATGAAAACATATGTATTTTTAAGCCAAAATTGGTTATATTCCACCATTTCCCTGGTGTTGTTTTACAGGTATTGGTAATACTTATAAAAAGTGACAAATAATATTACCTGATGTACGAGTACGTGAATGAATATATCATAACTTATAAAACTGTGAGGTAAGGTCCTCACGATGAAAATGGGACTGAAAATATTTGTAAGCGCTAAACGAGTGTGAAAACCAACAAATATCAGAATTTTAGGAATCATGTGCATATAAAACATATGTTAGATACTCGTTAAAAAAAATTACAATGCTCAGTAAATGTATCAATATTTTGTGTTAACGGTACAGTAAAAGCAACCACTCAGTCCAAATAGATGGGAACATTCTCACTGTCACGAGTTCCCAGCTTAATTCTTTTGAATTGAATCTGTAGAGAGAGAATCCATTCCTTTACACCATGTGAAACCTCGCGATATTGAATTACCACTTAATGACACGTTTCCAACTCTATCTCTCTCTCTCTCCTGGTAAGCGGTAACATTCAATCATTACCGGTATCCTCCCTCTTCAAAGAGAACTACATAATTTAATGTAAAGACAATTTCACGCAAAATAGGGGCTGGTTGGTTGGTTGGCTGGTTTCCACTCGCTGCTCCCCTACATCCTTTTGGCGCACTTCTCCTCCGTCTTCTGTTTCTTGTAGACTTGATCCGTCCCCAACATAAGCCTCAGAATGATTTCCCCGAGTACATCTGTAAATTGTGCCGACGCACGGGAGATTCTTGCGCTAATGGAGAAGAATATTTAATACGGCGTGATGTAAAAAGGGCATAAGTAGTTTTGAATTTGAAGGGAGATCTTATACAACATTTTGATGAAAGCTATATATATTTTTTTATCATCGCGTTTTACGCCCTGTTTAGGCTACACGCATATATAATAATTACTCTAATAGAGAAGGAATGAACAAGGAATATTTATAGAGGTAATAGGCCTGGATTTTCATGGAAGTGGGAAACTATTTAGAGAAAAAACTTCTCAGTAGACCTGACCGAGATTAGAAGCCCATTATATCAATCTTCAGCAGGTCAGTACAACAAGTTAGTGACGTCTTAGATCAGTCGGCCACTGAAGCTGATGATGAAATAATTAATTGTGTATGTGCAACATTAATTATCACAGCTCAACCAGTCAACAAATGGGTAGGGATCAGTAACGTATAATTTATAAGAAATTTTTTAAAAGCATTTTATTTTGGTATGGAGATTTATAACTATTAATAATAAGAAATAATAATTTACGGAAAAAATATCAACATGTTGATCCTAATCATTTTTGCTAAGCATTAAGTATACGTCTATGTTTCAATTAATAATAAAAATTAACTACTTACTTTTTATCATTATATCTACTATTTATTTAATCATTATTTTAAGCTACTGTGTCAAGATTTAATGTCTATATTGATTTTTTGTCAAGTTAACATTAAGATTCTTTAATCTAAATTTACTGTATCATTGCACACATGTTTTAATTTAATTTAATACAATTTTGTCTTACTAAATAATTCAAAAAATTTAACTATGGTATTTTTCTTCCAAAATTGAATAATAATATAATTTAAAAATCACATTGTATTTCATAATTGGCAAATTGTATCCACAAGATTTATATGACTACTTATTTCGGAACGTAAGAGAAAGCGTTGCAATAGGTTAACAACTTTTCAGAATGTAATTTATTATAATATCCTATTTATATGATCTATATCCTCATTTTCTTGGAGAGATAAACATTTATGAACAAACACCTTCAAAAACAGCTAAAATATGGGCTGAGAAATAACACTTTTACACCGGAGACGAACATGGAACCTTTTACTTATAGAACCATTATACTATCCAAACTCGCATCATCTATACACAACAGTTAATGATTGCTAGTACGTCAGATATCATGATATCAAAGTCTACTCATTCTTAAGATTAAACCAGGTATTACACTTCGTAGTTGGGTGACATGGTGGTCTAGGGGTAAGATGTCGGACTTCTGTGCTGGGGGTCCGGGGTTCAATTTTCGGTCCCGGCACAGAGTTATCTGATTGCCAAACCCTTCCTTCACCTCTGACAAGACTTGTATTAATCACAACTTGCGAGTGTGTGGAATGCCAGGCCTCCACCGTGGTTCGGATCCCACGTTAAACTGTAGGTCCTCCATTTCATGTCACAATCACCCTACCATTGGCGTAAGTGTGTATAACCCGAACGGGTAGTAAGACGTGGTGCTAATGATATTATTAATAATAATAATACACTGCCTCGTAATTCTTTTCGTTAAGACTTTCCACGAAGTTAAGTGATAAAAGCAACTAAATTGATGATAAATTGTTCGCTTGTATTGTTTTCAAATTGAAAACAATGGCTGCTTTGTGGCGAATTTGATTATGAGTTTCATTTTCAAAAATTACTTAGACGTTGAAGTTCAATGCAATAGTTGTGACTAAAATAATCAGGTTATTTCGTGGTGAGGTATATATTTGTCTTTAAGTTTTCGTCCAGGCAAAATTACCATTACAAGGATTCTTAAGATGATAGAACATTACATTTACACTGTGTTTGATTTTATCTTTTAAATAGACTTTACTAACATAAATAATTAGTAAACTAATCATTAAATCATAAATATTTTTTAGTATTATATAGAATATATTTAAATGTTGTCGTTGAAATTGTATGATGAATGTATTCGAATTTCATTTGTTTTCAAAAGAGCCATACACAAAAATTTAACGCAAGGCAGAATCTCAAATGTGTACTCTGAATTTTTTCTACAAAAAAAAACCTTCATAGAAATATCAAGATTTATTTTATAATCTCGATATCCAACATAACCCAGACAAAAGAAAACTATTGTGTCATAAGCAGATCAACAGCCAGAAGTTAATTGAAAGCAACCATCCGCAAGCTCGACGAGCATGCCAATGTTTGATGGTGAAATACAACTCCAAGCTTAATGTAACCTAAGATTAGACTTTACGTTTTAAGTCCACGTAGCTTAACAGCTTGCTTTGGTTAAACATGGCACTGCTGTGCTCGTTAAATTGAGATTTGGTGACTTCAAATAATTCTTGTTGTTGATATTCTCGGAACAATAGATTTGTTACCAAGCTTTTGATTAATTTATACTTAGAGATTGCAAGCAAGATATTACAACGTTTTTGCAATTGTTCTTAAAACAAATTAATAATAGTAAACTGTCTATTTTGGTGTGACTACCAATTTAAAGAGTTATTTAAAGCAGTTTGATATTTATTCATACTCTGAGATAAAAACAAAAAATTACATTTGAAATAAAATTTCAAAAAATTATTTCGTTCCAAACATCTATTTGGTCTTCGAAGTCTTGGGACTTTTCAAAAGTAAAACTCAAAGTAGTCATCAACCTTCCAATTATCACCCATTGTTTTCAAAGTGAGACAAAATGTTATAAAAGCTTCTTACACTGAAGACAATATGGAGGAATACTTTGCTAACGTAAACGTTATGTTTTCTAATCTAAATGGGAATTGCGTTAACTATACGACCACTTTTACGTGGAAGTTGCCTCCAGCCGATCATTATACAATAAAATATAATGGTATGTCCTAACGAAAAGAATGTCAAAATTTTATAAAATTGGGCCTGAGACATACATAAGTTTATTTTATTGATTGTTTTAGCACCAATCTTACTACCCGTTCGGGTTATACACTTATGTAATAATTACGCTAATGCTTTTAGTGATTATAGAGGTTATATTTAAAGCTAGTGTACCTGAAATTGCGTGTATGGAAAGTGGAAAACCATTTTGGAAAAACCCTTCAATACACCCGAACCAGATTTTAACCTCTATCTCCCCGTGTTTTTCTCTTACAAATTTAAAAAATCTCATAATAACTTACAAATGATTGATTTTAGTAAAATTACATTGAATTTAAAAATGTTAGAACAATTATGTTTAAAATGTATTTGTGAAAAGTTTTTATTGTGATTAACAATATCATATTATGTTTGTTTCCCTGGGAGAACTTACTTAAGTGTTGTTTACTAAACTTTTATTTTTGGAAATTTTTTTTCAAAGCTATAATACATTATCTGAGAAAGTTTGTTCGATTGTGTCTTACAACTGGTTTGTATTTTTTTTCCAGCCAAAATCTATTATTTCGTTTTTAATATCTTACTTAATCTATGGCATTGGGAATCCGATAGTTCATTGCCACACTTACAAAAGTACGCCACCGATCACTACTTGAGCTAGTCCTATCCAGTCCACCTCATTACACCCTATCTCTTTCAGATCCATTCTAATGGCATGCTCCCATCTGCGTTTAAATCTTCATACTGGTATCTTCCTAATGGCTTTTCTCTTACTATTAGGTTTGGCAGTCAATACCTTGACTCTTAAACTTGCAACGAATCTTACTGTTAATTCTGAATATTGTAGCTTTATATTACCTATACACGCACGATGAGGAAGGCTAAATTTAAGGACCTATATCCGCCTTCGCGTTTAAGAGAATGTAAAATACTATTACTAAACAGTTTACTATTTCTATTGCATCTATCCGGAATCAAACACTGAATTTCAGAGTAAAAGTTGGGAGGAGTACACCCTACATAATAGCCAATCTTAGGAAACTTTTTTTTATATAATTAAACCTATATTTTCTATTCACCTTAATTTCTATACGTATTTTAGGTCTTGAAACACTTAATCAAATAAAAAATAAATCGTATTTGATCACGTGGGTTAAACGTCAAGATTGTTTAATCTCGTTTGCTGTTGACAAAGATATGTCAGGGTTCGAATCTTGGCAGGGTTTATGAAAGCGGAATTTTTTCTAATGTTTTCAACTTTCTTTTCTAATTATATATATATATATAAAGAGTTGTATCACTTTATATATATACNTATATAACCGGTATAGGGTGATAACTCTTAAAACTAATTATATAGAATATATTAGATAATAAAATTGGTTGTTGTGTGGGAGATTTTAACAATATTTAGTGGGCCCCCTCCTAGGGATTACACTTAAAGAGAGAGAAAATAAAATTACTTTTTCCTCGGCTGACTCTACATTCGCACAATTACCTTTAAAACTTGAGACCCCTAGGTGTACTTGGGAACGATTTCTGAACGATGCAATATTAATTTTTTAGTAATAACATTACACACAGCAAAGGTATGATCGAAATCCCTATAAGATTAGGAGAAAATACATATAATACAATAGTGAACAATTTAAATAAAATGAATCACTGAATGAATTGAACTAGGGGAAGCTAAAATAAAAAAAACAATAATAATTTAAAAAATGTGGATTTTTAATATTACGTCAATGCATCCAAATCCAAATCTTACATTTGGATGTCTGGGTAGATACATTACTAAGATTATAATTGAAAAATAATAGTGATTACATATTATATATGCCTTCAATTTATATGTTATATAGGCTATATAATACAAGATAAATAGATTCAAAGTTACAATTTATCATTTTTTTTTACACCATTTGGATCAAAGATAAATATTGTTTGACAAGTGTGAGAACAAATAAAATTTATTTTAGGTAGGATAGGCTCTTTAAGTAAAACATGGATTGTCTGGAGAATATTAGAATATATAATAAATTAAGTGAATGTTCCTTCTAAAAGTTTTAATAGTTTCTGTTGTTATATTTTGGGGATTAATGAATATAAAAATATATAAATTTGTCAGATCTCACCAGGAAAAAGAAAAATGACCATGATGATTCCTTCTAAAATATTGGTTGAAGAATTGATTCTTCTTTACAGTTTGAATATAGAATTTCACTCAATAAAAATACACATGTTTAGTACTAGGATTCTAGCTCACGTTAGATATATTTTTAATTCACTTTACCATAAAAGGTACACAATTCTTAATAGTTTTGAGGAGGACAAACATATATTTCACCCTGAAAGTTCTCAGAGGCTAAGGAACGGACATTTATTTTATTCAAACAATGTTCCAAATATCTTCTTCTAGAACAAATTTTTTTTAAATGTTATTTTCTTCAAGACCAAGGAGAATATTAAAACATCATAACAAAGATGAAAGGGTTGACCATGATCTAAGGATAAATATAACTTAACATTTAATTTCATATAAAAGTGTAAAATATTTATGAATCTGAAAATTATTAAAGAGAGATCTAAAATCTTCACTTCAATCTGTTAAAATCTAAACTAGCTTTAGTTTAGAAATAAGTAAAACTTATTTTCCTAAGAGCCTCTGTGCAGGCTTCTTCTTTGTGTGTGGGATCAGCTCTGTCTAAATGAAAATCTTTTGTGTGGAATCACTTTGGACAAATAAATATCTCACCTCTTTTTGTTTTAGTTCTGAACGAAAAACTCTCTTCACTTGTCAACAGCGTATTATGCCTTGGGTAGCCGTGGTCGAACACGAAAATGAACAAGAAGAGCTCAACAGACGACTTCGAACGATAATTAATATGTTTAATAAAGAGTCAAGTACTCTCCCATTCTTCAAAATTCGTTGTATTATTATTATTATTATTTTAAATGGTGATGGACGATATTCCCTCCAAATTATTATGAATGGACATAAAGTGTGTTTGACATACACGACAACAGGCAGAAAAACTTTGAAATACATTTTAATTCACCAAAATAATAATAAATTGTAATTTTTTTACAAATTAAAAATACCAAAGAAAAATTATAGAAGAGTGTCAATAATTAACACATGACTGTCCACGCAAGAACGGATACGTTTTTTATACAATACCACTTCCCTCATACCTACTTCGTTTATATTATTAAGTCCAACACTTTAACACTGTCGTTAGCCTGTCTGCCTACTGAGATATGACTCCCGGGTTCTATTCCTGGCATGGACAAAAAAATGTATGGTAGGCAAAATGTTTCTTTCAAAGTGAAGAATTAATTGCCAAGGGCACTGAGTGTTGTGTTCGTTCTGGGTTTAAGTTAGTTGATTAGTCGTAAACTTATATAATTACTCGGTTAAGAAATTACACACTATACATAAATGAGCAATAAAAATAATGTCACTAAACGTGGGTACTCTAGACTAGTAGAATTAAACTATGTAAAAAAAATGTGTTTAGGAAAAATTATCTGTTTTATGTCGTTGTTCCGTTCACGGTCTCATTTCTCTCGCTTAAACTTAAAGAGAGAGAGAGAGCACAGGAACAAGAGGATGAGCGTGAGAAGAGAAAGATAGAGAGGAAACAGCAAGGAGTAACACACGAGACGAATAGACCTCATTCTCGCGGGAGCGTAATGGCAGCCAAAAACACAAAACCTCTCTCTTCTAGTGCTGCGCTCTATAAATCTTCCACCCCACCCACCCACCCCATTCCCACCCCTCCCCCCCAACCCTCTTTCCATACCTCTCTCAACACATACCACGGCTAGATGAACCACCTCATCTCCGGAATAACAAGTTTCAAAAGAGATTTTCAGATCTCTTGGTATGACGTACTGTTTTCCTCTGAGAACAGGCCCATTTTCTCTTTTCAAGTGGCTGCTGAAATAGTAAATAATCGAGGGTAGATTGTTTAGAGGCCCTTTTCTCCCCAAAATATGTTGGGTTTTTTGGGCAATGGCATGGGTATGGATTCTAGAAATATTGGGAAAACTTGGTATATATTAAACCAATAGTTGAGTGAAAAGTAAATCTCACACACTACATTCATATTATACTAAGTGCATCAGGTTAAGATTTATATCGTGTTTTATCGTTACTTATTATTATCAACATCATCATTAGGTGTTCTGTCTTACGACACATCCATTCATTTTTCCAGTGACCTATAACGCACCCTGTTCTTTCCCTCCTCATTTACCATCTATAATTTTCTTATTTTCATCAAGTCATCCAATATTTTAATCCTTCTTATTCCTAAGCTCCTATTTCCTTCAACGTTTCCCTACATGGCGTCGTGGGGAAGACAATTCCTCCAAAGCATTTGTCTGATCCTGTTTGCTTCGTAACAAGGAATCATATCCAAAATTGTTCCCTTCTCACCCCTTCTTCTTAAGATTTCTCAATTTGAAATCCTGTCTGTCCACCTGATATTCTCAAGTCTTGTTACTAGAGTTTTAATATTTCTCTTTGAATACATTTTTCTTTGGATTGGATTTAAGGTTGAAATATCTCATATAATCTCTCCTTCTTTTGAAGTGGAAATGTATCCTATAAAGAGGCTATTCCTCGGATTTTAAGTTGAAATTTCTCCTTGATGCTCAAGTAAGAAAGAAACTAAAATAGATAATGTATTCAATATTATATTATATTCATAGAGAATATCCCTAATTAATATGGTTTAATAAGTATGTCTCGCAATAACATATTTCAAAATTTGTAAAATATATTTCTTGAGGTACTTGAAATGTACTATTAAACAAAATACCATTTGAGTTTCCACCTTATTAAAACGAGTAACAAATTTGATAAACTATGTACTTATTATTATTATTATTAGCACCGCGTCTTACTACTTGTTCGGGTTATACGCACTTACGCTAATGTGTAATGGTAGGGTGATATGGGAGATGAAATGGAGGACCTACAGTTTAACGTGGAATCCTAACCACGGTGGACGTCTGGCATTCCCTACATTCACAAGTTGTGATTAATACACGTCTTGTCATAGGTGAAGGAAGGGTTTGGCAATCAGATAAAACTGTGCCAGGACCAAGGATTGAACCCCAGACGCCAGCATGGAAGTCCGACACCTTACCCCTAGACCACCAGGCTACCAACTATGTACTTACATTGTTTAGCTTAGAATCAAAGAAAGTTACAAATGTATTTAAAATTGGTCCAAGCATTTGGCACTAATCGTGGTACAAACAAACAAACAAACAAACGACCCACATATTTGGGTCACCGTCATCATTAAATGGATAACCATATCGAAAAACTCTCTACATACGTTGTTTGGCCTAGATTTTAAAAATTTCCATGTCTAATTTTGTTAAAATTGTTCCACGCTTTTGAAAGCTATCGAGAAACAAAAATCCGAATAGATAAACGGACAGACTACATGTCAAATACTTTACTCCGTCAGTGATGATAAGAAATAGTATTTTTACGTTATATACGTCATATATGCATATAACCTGAACACGTAGTAAGACGCAGTGATAGCTAAAAAAAATCATAAACAATAATATTATCTTTAAAACATACTTGTGACTATGTTAATAATCACTTGAAGAAAGATAAATTGTTGTAACTTACAATAATTTACTTTAATCTCAGATATGTGTCATTTTACTTCGAACGTAATTGAAGATGGGGTAATTGAAAATTATCAATTTTTTTAAGTTGTGCAACTTAAAAAAATACGTCTTTTATAACGTGGGATTCCTGAACGCCTGAACGCTTCTTATCAGTCTTGTGGGTGGCCCAAATTAATAGGAATATTGGATACTACCATCAAATTTTTATATGAAAAATCTTTCGTAAAATATAAACATATTTTTTTCGGTCAGAAATAACATTCTACTCCTTTTGTTAGTGTTAATTTAGCATAGAGGTATTTATAATATTTTTTAAAAGTGACATGACTTGACGTATGAATAATTATGTGAAATTAGAGATAGTAAATTTTCTAGCTGTCAGATAAGGCCCTTTCTATGAAAATTATACTGTATATTTATATTAAAATTTACTCAAATGACTACAATTTGAGTAAATATGTAGTTAACTGTAGGTTTACAATATTTTACCAACTCACTTTATCTCTTTTGATATAAGCCCAAGTGCAATACTAAAATCCATTAGAGGAGTTTCATCTGTCATGAATGGGCTGGAACGCGGTGCAGGAACGCTGTCGCTGGTGATACTTGAGTACTCACAGCCAGGATCGGTAGCAGCATTCAACCAAGTCTCTCTTTGAAGAGGTTGGTTGGCTTTGTGACAACCTGAAGTAGTCGAATATGGGTTTACTTCTACCAGCTCCACCATTCCTCTTTCGCTTACAAGTCTCTACCTTTTACGTGTTTGAACTATGTATTCAACGAATCAAAAAACATCAGGAAAGAATAACCTTGAATCGATCATTCTTTTGTAGACATTTTTGTTGGGTATATATTATGTAGTTTAAGTTCAAGTCAATATTTTTTTGACGCCACGTCTTACAACCCATCCGGGATATACGCATATGTACTGATTACACTTATATTTAAAAATTTTGGAAGGTGAAATTTAAACGAAGCATACCTACATTTGAGTGAAGAGAGAGTGGAAAGCTGTTAAGGTAAAAAAAAAACTCAGTACACCCAGCCAGATTCGAATTATTATCTTCCCGCCATTAACAGTCTTGTGTATCGAGAACAACTATTAATGACGTGAGCGTTATAAGAGAGCATGCTCCTTTGTTACACGCTTAATTTATTCTGACATATACATAAAAAAAACATTGTTTGTAATTGATTTTCTCTAAAAATTCAGAACTTATTAGGAAAATATTATTTATGAAACTAAATTATAAATAAACAATCGATCAAACAAGTCCATCAGATAGAAACACTGCTTCGATTTTAGTTAAATGTTATCTTTCCTCTTTACTACTTGTACCCTTAAATTTTATCTACCAACTACTGCAATGGCCGAATGGTCTGAAAGGCATCCCTCTCGTATTAGACTGGCCTGTCGATGATTGGTGGATGGGAGTTCGATCCCGGTCGGGAGTAATGAGGGTTTTTGTTCCTAAATAGTTTCCCACTCTTTATCCACGCAAATTCCTGTACATTTCCTACAAATATTAACCTTTTTTTATCCCTAACCCATTAGCGTAATTAATAAATAGGCATATAACACAAATGGGCAGTAAGACGTGGTGCTAAAATATATATAAATAAAACAAAGTCTTTGTTTGCCATGAGCGTTACGTGATATCTATCGCACCAATAGGTCTTCAATTTTAAAATTGGTAGCCTTTGTGGTTTTACTAAATGGTGTTCTAGTCTCTATCCACGCTAATGTGGGTAGATTACCTCTAAAATGCTTCCTTCCTCATCCGTACCCCATTAGAGTAATTATCATATATGCGTATAAACTAAACAGGAAGTAATATGCGGTGATAAAAAGAAAGTTGTCAAACTGTCTGTCCCGGTCAGAGACGGACACCTTATGACCGATTAGAAGGGCTTTTGAAACTTAAAACAGACAGAAAAAGATTGCTAACCTCGTTGGCCCTAGATTAGATGATATGGAATAGTTTTATTCGGTGTTTAGGATATAAGTTAACATATTAGGGCTAAGGAATGGGAAGTAAAAATAAGACAAATGCTTGCCATCGCCTTTCGTACAGGAGCTGTGAGACAGGAAAGGCGTAAGGATGGGCTGTCCCTGTATAGAAATAAAAGGGCCTTATGTGTGCACTTCAACAAATTAACTTCATTTTCTCACTTTATTTTATTTAAAGTTAGTTTGAAACATACGTATATTAAAAATCAACTACGCATATTCGTGTTTATAATATAGGGTTAAAATAAAGAATCCCTTTTCTTTAAATAAAAGGCTACTATTATAAGAATAAACATTTTCTTGGAGAACTATCTAATTCATGTATTCTTTAAACCAAACCATTTTGTTTACGTATCACTGCAATTTACTTATAGATGGGTTAAACTACTCTATACTATTATTATTATTATAATAGATTACGTGTTTCCCAGTTAATGTGCCTCGGTGGCGTAGTTAGTTAACGTGCTAGTTTTGTGTTGAGCTATACTGCCAAGGACAGGGAGATCTAGGTTCGAATCTCACTCAGGTGAACTGGGGGTGGTTTTTTTCTTTAAAAAAATTCCATCTCCCTTTACGCAAATACGGGTTCACTCCCTCTATATTCAACATTTCCTAACCCATTACCGTAATTAGTACCTGGGCTTATAACCAAAACAGTTAGTAAGACGAAGTGTTAATTATTATTATTATTATTATTATTATTATTATTATAAGTTTCCCAATTAAAACTTGCAAATAACCTGCGTGTGGGAGTTCAGTCGTGAAATTGAGCAGAGTAAGAGGTGTATGGTACTTTATGGCTGCGTATATGTGCGCGTTCTAACTTCACTTTAATCTTAACTAAAACAATACCTCCTATAACACATGCTTCAGTGAATGAATGATATAAGCTATAATGTGTCACTCTTGTGTTAGACTGGTCTTCTGAAGATGAGGACATCGGGGTTCACATTATGTTCAGGTCTACTGAGGGTCATTTTCCCTTAATAGTTTCCCACTCTCCTTTCACTCATGTGGGTAGATTACCTCCAAAATGCTTTCTTTCTCATACCTACCCCATTAGAGTAATTTTCATAAATGCATATAACCAGAAGACGCTGTGATAGAAAAAGTACTTTTACTGCCTTTATATGTATCGTCATCATATTTGTATTTTAGCTATAATAATAGTTATTGTTATGTCGCAATATGTGTGTTCATAGTGCTTTATATTTATTTTAAGTATATATCATTTTTATCTTCCTAGAATTTATTCATTAGTCACCAGATATGTCCACTTTACACTTTTTAATCTCCCTCAGCTTCACATTCAAACTATGAATCTTAGTCAATTTTCATTATTTATTTATAAATAATTAAACATATTTTATAAGTTTTGTAAATTGTGAGATTGGCACTCAAACGTCCAGTTAATGAAACTGCTCAAACTGAATCAAGTCATTGTAAGACCTCTAAGAAACAACACGTTTGGATGGTTGTAACTAGGACTAACCCACTGCGGTAGCCGTATCGTCTAAAACGCTACTCTTGAAATATACTAGACTGCTGATGACAAGGATATCGAGGTTTGAATCTTGGTCATGTGTACTGAGGGGGGTTTATCCTAGATGGTTTTCCACTCTCCCTCCACACAAATTCGGATAAACCTCCTATAAATATAACTTTATTAATGACTAAAACTATTAGCGTAATTAGTACATAAGAATTCAACCAGAATGGTTAGTAAGATACGGTGCTAAAAAAAACTAGTTTTAAAACCTTTTATCCAAGCGATGCGCACAGATGGACACGTGGGCTAAACGTCACGCTCGTTTGGTCTGGTTTGCTCGTGGCGCGGAGGTTTGGAATATAATCTTAGCAGGGTGTACAATGGGAAATTTTTCTTATATAGATTCATTCAAACATGGTTACTTTTTCCCCGGAATTATATCTCAATCATCTACATCTATTTTTTTTTAAATTAAATTAGGAGAGCCTAGGTGGTCAGTGAAATGCGGTGCCAAGATAAATAAAAAATTAAATTTGTATAATGTATTTTAGTGTATGTATATAAAATATAATCATGGCTTAATGCACGCTAAAATTAAGTATTTTCCACACAAAAGGGGACGCAGAAAAAGGTGTAAGTCTCGTAAAGTCTAATTTATGAGAAACTTGTGCGTCAGGGCTCAAACTCTGGCTCGGTATTCTTACGTATATTGTCCTCATTGGATTCTCATTCTCCCTCAATGTGAATGTAGGCACACTTCCACTAAAATTATACCTAATTCAAAACAAGGGTAGGCCTACTGGTGTAATCTTGTGGATATCCCAAAATGTTAGAAAGATGGAATGTATTAAATATGTTTTAAAAACTGTTTTTTAACGATTTAGTCTAGGGGTATGGATTAAGGAATGTAACGTGTTAAAAATTACAAACAAAACATTTTAACACGTACAATCGAGCAAGTCCTTACAATGGTTTAAAACCATGACTACCAGTTCTAATAAGTTATTATATTGTGTGGTAGATATAGACTTGCTGTAACATCAGCAAACGCCCTGCTCACCAACACCTAAACTGCCCCAGCAATCATAGTACATTGGATTTGGAAGACAACACAAGCCAACTTCTCTCTCATGAGCCGGTTGACAAAGAAATGAGCAAGGGGTCAGTTCAGGAGAGGCCAGCTGGTCGACGAGCGCTCGGAGTCAGTTGGCGCGATGTGTAACGATCCCCTCCCCCTTTTCTGTACTTGGAATAATCATGGCCAATTCATCTAGATCCATCGGTATAAATACGAGCCGGTTATTGGTTCGCGTTACCTTTTTGTAATCACCACTCATCGGAGACACTTCTGCCAGAGATACTCTAGACTTCGTAAAGAAGACCGCAATGATTGTGGTGTCTGAATCACCTCCTCGCCGGCACTAATCGTGAGTATTGAGAGACGTAGTTGATTATGTCGCTGTGTTCTTAAGGCGTAGTTTCTGTTAGTGGAGCTGTGAGCTCTCTCATGTAAATATTCTTAGGACTATGTTTCTTGTAGGTAACACTTATTTGTTACCCTATGCCAATAAAGTATAGTTTATTTTGTTGGACTGTGAGCTTTATTATACAATATCCATAAGACATAGATTGTGATGTCTGTTGTTTCGACCATTTTCAATGCCCATAAGGCATAGTTTATTATAGTGCGCCATGTACACTATCTTGCTGCGTCTATTAAACTTTGTCGCAAATATTGGGGTTGTAAACAGACGTCATAAACTGGATGACCATGCTCCTACTATAGAATAGAGTAAGAATTAATTATGGAGGATGCCAGATTATGTGTTTCTTCGTTTCATGACGTAATTGGGTCTGTAAACTCACACTAATCTTGTAGGTGTAGAAGTATCTGCTGATTTTAGGTACGCAACCTGTGGAAGTGCTACTAGTCCATAGTAGTGGCTCGTGGGGTTATATTTATTATGTACGGCCTGTTTGAGGTGCCTATAAAGTTGATCGAGTTTGATCACTATCTTGAATAGTGCTATCCTCCCCAATTGCAGGGTAACTTAATGTTTATACTATTGATCGCACTGGCAGTATTGTTTAGGAAATGTCCGGCCATAAAATTGATCGCTTCTAGATCTGGTGATTCGCCACTGACTTGGTGTAATAGATCTGTTTCTTTTCAAGGAACAAATTACATTGTGATATCTAACTCTATTAGGAGTTAACGCTAGCTAGCTAGCAAATGTTAACTACCGCCCTTGTAGCTCCTTAAACTAGGACTAATATTATGCGGTGTTGTTCTTCATATTTAAAGTTATGTATTGTTGTAGTAAGCCGACTGGCATGAATGATAAATAAGTTATTATTTTGATCGCATTTACTATGTACTAATAACATTGTTCCATTACCAATTGTCCTATTAGGAGTATTAGTAGTTGTCCTGTTTTAACGAGTTACAAGATTTAGTGTTTAAACCTATGACCTTAGTGTGTAGGTTATAAGGTTTTCCAAGGTCTTTCACACCAGACTTATCTTAGGCAAGCTATTGATATAACTAAATATATAGATTTATATATTTTCTCATCTTAAACAATAGATAGTTTGAATAATTACAACCTACTTTCTTACTTCTTATTTCTTTATTAATAAACTAACTTTGTTAATCATGTATATTATTTATGTAATGTATCTATATCCTATATTATAGTAAACAGTTTGTTAAAAGGGTGCAAGAAGTTATCTTCTAAAAATTCGCCCACACTAGCGTGAATAAAAGATGGAAAACCCAACGGGAAAATCAAATATGGGACGTCACTTACAAATGACTAAGTAGCGACAAAGCATAATGCAAGTCTAATACATTACATTTACACTATTTTAATGAATATAAACTTATTTGGCTTATGTAAACTTGAACTCATAAATTTATAAATGTTCGTAAACATAATATTTTGATTGTATGGATATATATGTAGGCCTATAGTGACAAAGCTGTAATATACACAGATATCTCGCGTGTATGCAATTGTCGTAAGTGAAAAAACCTGTCATAGCATTCGGGAGAAATTTGTATTCATACCTATCCAGAATCAGAAAACCAGTCAATACGAGACGGAATACTTTGTTAACATTCCCACGATGGCAAGGCACAGAGTTGTTGTGAATTATACACTCCTCTTATTGCCTACTTTGTCACATACTGTTTTGAATCACCATTTCTTATTGTCTTCTTTATCACATAATCGTTGTAAATCACCATCTCTTAATGCCAACTTTATCACAGATTCATTGTGAATCACCGTCCCTTAATGCCTTCTTCAAGAAAGAATTGTTGTAGAACAATGTTTCGAGTGAAACTCTCTTGCAGCGATCTTCATAAAAAGTATAGTGTTTTCAGGCATGAAACTTTACTTATTAGTAATAAGTTATTACAAATAAAATGTTAGCAAACTTTTTAAATTATTTTTGAATACACAGTATTAGTGGAAAATGAGTTTAGTTCCACATGAAAAATGTATCTTAACGATGCTTGAAATGTAGTGTACATCCCTGTGGATAAAGAGAAGAAAAACTAACTAGTTTCATACACGTGATATACGGCGCGTAGGTTTATAACATTTTTTGAACGAACTCCTCAAAGGAAGCTTATTTATTACGAGGAGTTAAGGTTCTTTCTGACATGCATAAGAACCTCACTCTACCCCAGTTTTATGAGAAAGGTGAGGGGGATGTATTCTAGATTCTAAGGTGAAAGCATACAGTGAAATCTCAGATAAATTCATGCGAATCTACGGCGAAGGCATTAAACATGCAAGACATGGTTTACACCTCAAGATAAACTTCTGTCTTCTCTTTACATATAATATTTTGGGGTTGGTTGGGGTTTAGAAATTCATGAGTTTGGAAAATAAAAGATAAAGAAAATAAAACTTCATTAAAAAAAGATTTTATTTTTAAATAAGTAGGCTAACCACTTTAGATACGAGCTCCCTTTCTTTTAGATATATATTTTTTGAAAGTGTAGGTAATGTATAATCTATAAGGCTTTATGCTACCGATAGCGTGGTCAACCCTAAGTTTTAAGGCTTTAATTTTAGTTTCAAGCCTCTGAGGATATTGAACAGTTAGTAAGAGTTTCAGTCAACCTCGATGATATTTGGGTAAGGTGCTTGCCCAGGACCCAATATTGTTTCCTTCAAACCCAACCCCAGTCAATGGATTTTTCTTGAACGATAACATTATGTAGCACAACTTCCTCCAGATGGGAAGTAAATATCTCTGTCCCATGTCAATTGTATCATGTAAAGCAACCCTGAAAGTTATGTGAAAATATATTTCCAGGCAAAAATTGGTAGTCCCTTTCACGCTCGTTCTTAGTAATTCTCGTTTGCTGATATAATCAGTTGGTTCAGAATGGGGATAGTAAGTACAGCAAATAAATATAATAAAAATAAAACTAATAGTTGCAATAAACGTAAGTAGAGGGTTCCGATAGTTACCGTATACCTCAGGGGTTTCCAACTGGTGGCTGCCTTTTTTTTTCTGTCCACGAAGATTCTTGGAAAAATAATCTACTGTAGTAAAATTGATGTCTTTAACTGAGAAACAGAAAGTTTTAACTCTCGTGGGGAAAATCCATGAAAGCTCCGAATGATGTCCATGTTTCATTTCTTCCTTGCAGCTGACGTAGTATATTTAACTATGGAAAATAGTTTAAAATGTAATTAAATCTTTTAAAATTACCACTTATTATTTGATTCGCAATTAAATGCATGTTCTCGTGTTTTTAATTTGACAAAAATTAACCGATTATGATGTGGCTTGGCACTAAACTCGTAGATTAGATTGTGGCTTTCAGGCACTTTTAAGCTGGAAACCTCTAGTATAAATTATCTACGATGGGAGTGTAGGTAATTAACAATTGACAGAAGGTTCTTCATTGCAAACATTGGGTGGAAGCATTATTATAATCGTTTGATAACATTTTTTATTGAGAATATAATATTGTATTACTAAGGAAATAATAATTATTTACAAATAAGTTGAAAATAGTGACTTCCAGCGAATGTTTGTAATAAAGAGACTTATGCTGGCTATCAATTACCTACACTCTCGCCGTGGATGAGCTGTATCTACGAATACTTGACTTGGATTTTTACCCCCGCAATAAACTTCAAACCCTCGACATAATTCAAGGTAAGAACAAAACTTCTATAAATTTTGAACAGGATTGAGAAATATCACTAAATATTACATATTTCAATATAGCCTATAATCATTTTTATAACAATTAATACACAGTATTTAAAGACTGATTAGGGATTAAATGACAATCATACAGCAAGCATTAATAAATTCAGATATGAAATTACATTATAATACTATAGCTTTGTTTCTCTGAAGCTTTCTAATTATCAATATGCACTTAGTGGATTATCTACAACTTAAAAATATTTTTATGTGGCAACAACCAAAACTTAGACTTTGGCTTTGATTTTATATCAACTTTGCTTCGAATTTAAATGTGACCTACATACACCACTAGGATTCATTATAATTGTTCAATTAAGTGTTTTGACTTTTGTATTGACAAATATAGATTTTACCTACTCTTATGTCGTATGACAATTAGATTCAGAAAGTGTTGGTTATGTTGATAATTACTGATCTCTTTGTTAGACTATTTTTCTAACGTGTGGTCTGCATGTGCAACAAAATCTTATCAAGTGGTATTTTACTGTGAAATGTTTTAAAAACAGAGGTTTAATCTGTGACTGTACCCTTCTCTAGTGAGTGACAACAAATTACTTTGATGTAGTATATGTATCAAGACAGAATGATTGCAATACCCTGTAGTAAGTGACAATGCATTACCTTAATGTTGTTAGTGTACCACGCCAGAATGACTGCAATACCCTGTAGTAAGTGACAATGAATTACCTTAATGTTGTTGATGTACCAGGCCAGAATTACTGCAATACCCTGTAGTGAGTGACAATGAATTACCTTAATGTTGTTGATGTACCAGGCCAGAATGACTGCAATACCCTGTAGTGAGTGACAATGAATTACCTTAATGTTGTTAATGTACCACGCCAGAATGACTGCAATACCATGTAGTAAGTGACGATGAATTACCTTAATGTTGTTGATGTACCAGGCCAGAATTACTGCAATACCCTGTAGTAAGTGACAATGAATTACCTTAATGTTGTTGATGTACCAGGCCAGAATGACTGCAACACCTTGTAGTAAGTGATAGTGAGTTACCTTGACGTCGTTGATGTACCAGGCCATAATGACTGCAATACCTTGTAGTAAGTGATAGTGAGTTACCTTGACGTCGTTGATGTACCAGGCCAGAATGGAAGGGGGATTGGACTTGGCTGAGGTACAGTTTCCCATTACGTAGTCGCCGATGGAGTAAGTAGATGCGATTCCTTCGATGGTCGGATCATCTTGAGGCAGAGCTGAAAAAAATGAATAATTGTTAAGACACAATCACAAACACTGTATCTTATAGGCAGGCTATTAGAGTTTGGAACCATATTTTCTATTACAGGTAATCAGTTAACTACCATTAAACAATTTGGTCTCCATAAAAACAGTATAAAGTGATATTTATCATGAATAAACTCCCCATATCACAATATTAAAGAAAATGACTATAACTTTCAAATTTTCAAAAATCAGTCATTATATTACTAAGCTAACCTTAATGTTGGAAACGAAATTATTAAAATTACGTCTTCACCCCTGGGTACGACAATCCTTAATTTACGTAGGCCTAAGACATTTCTAAAAGAATAATTTTCTACCACTCTACCACCCCCATCACCTACCAACCACATAGGAGATTGTACAATTTTCTGTCACTCTCCTCCTACTTTACTTTACAGCCCCACATTATGGTTTCCAGCCTATGGCAATTTTTTATTCAAGCCATATAGGCCTATTTCCCACTACCGGCTTGCTAGGCCTGTTGTAGCTTCATATGCCTTATAATATAACTTAAGACTGGAACATACACAACATCCAGTCCCCGGCTGTTAATTCATCACTGTAAAAGGGTAATTCCACATTTAACCATTCCGGGAATAGAACCCAAGATTCTTAGTACAGTAGACAGACAAGATACCGACTAAGCTAAGGTGTCGAATCACATCCCACTAATTTAAATCATTTTTTAAGATTTAGTATATTCGATTTTTTTGACGTAAGGATTAGTAATAAAGAGCGACATATATTAGATTCTAGATTAATTGAATTACCGTAGAATTAGGTGTAACACATCATAATTAAGTGAGATTTAAGTGAAATGTTATGATTAATATATTAATTTTCTGAAGAAAAAGAAAACCCATACGTAAAATGTAAGAGTAGCCCCTAACTGAATTCATTAAAATGTTTCGGCTGCAGTTCCAGATACAGCCATAAATGTAAACCACCACAAATGTGTATGTATATGTATATATATATACATATACAGTCACATGTAATGCCAATGTCTATCATAGCCTCGAGTTTGAAAATGTTTACGATTGCAAAACTTTTTCTTTGCAAACAGAGTTAAAAATCAGCATAAAATTTAATGATGGCGTTATTTTCACCCTAAAAAAGATAGTATCTCCCTAGTGGCGGATTGAATCACACCTTTATTTCATCCTTGTTTGCCGTGATGGTAAACTCAAATATCTATATATCAGAGGGAGTTGATACCTGAACGCTTTTGAGCAGGGTCGAGGCATTTTAGTTTTATTATTATTAGTATCATTAGTATTAACGTTCATCGTAAACCATTGCTACTTGATACGATAAATTGTTTCTCAGCCTGGTTTATTATGATTAGGACCTAATTCTAAATCTTTTAGGAATCCAAATTATTTTTTCAAGAAGAATTTTTTGGCATTTCTTTTTTGTTTTTAATTTTTTCTTGTAAATTTGTTCTTGAGAATGGAGTTGCCTGCTCGGATCTCTCAAAATAAACAATAAAAAGTTGTTTTATCAGTACCTCTAACATCCTGAGCAATTTTAACTGTTGTATCCGTAACACAAACTCTAGATTTGTTAATGTGGTCACAAAATAAGAGCCAAAATCAGAGAACTACTTAGGGAAATTCCCTATCATTAATGTGCTTAGTATCATGCTTTGCATGATTTTGATTTAATAAGTTTCATCAAAACCTTGACAATATTTATTGTTTTTATCTACGGTTCTTCAAAGTATAGGTTTTAAGTCTCAATTTACTTTTTTAAATTAGTATTTAGTTATTATAGATTTCTTAAGTATTTTTAATACTGCATTTTAATGCCTTTTCAGTTTGTACGCCTCTGTAGGAACTAATCACGCTAATGAGCTAGGGATGAGTAAGAGTGAATATTAAGTAAGTGTACCTGCATTTTCGTCGAATTAGAAAGGAAAACCATTTATGAAAACCACCCTCAGTATACCCAACCAGGATTAGAACCCCAATATAGCCCAAACAAGTGGAAGAGGATGAAATTTCTTCTCCAGGATGTCATAGAAGGCAAGTTTGAGGGAAAGAGGAGCTTAAAAAGATGTAGTCAAATATTGAATGACTTAAAGGAAAGAAGAAAATTCTGGAAGCTAAAGGATGCATTGGTGGTTTAATTTCGCTGACAAAAGGAATATACCGGTCGTGAGACAGAACAAATAAGAAGAAGAAGGTATATAAAACAATACAGGACTACTAGCGTCCTCACCTGGGATTCGAACTCTGGATGTTTGAATAAATACACCAATATTCTGCCAACCGTGCTATCTTGTTTTTATCCATACAAAATACAAACATCTAACTTAATTTATATCAATACTTGGCAAGTTTACCGCTACAAACCATGACAACAGTTCCATTTTCATAAAAAGGACCTTTAATATAATACAAACATATTTTTTGCGGCCAAAATTGATAACACAAATAACAAATTAAAATGTTTTTTCATAGGTATTGATAATATCTACCAAAAGGGACAGCTGTATATCACATTACTTGACGTATGAATACGTGGAACTAGATATATCTTTTATAACAGATAAGAAACTTCATATGCCAAATTGAGCTGTAAGATTTCACTTATTTTACGACTTCATAGTTGAGAACTATACTGTGATCGTTAGATATGATGTATTGGGATGCGCTTATGATTGATAATGTTTAGTAGAAATATTTAACTTGTACTTTATAAACAATATATATACATACATATATATATTGTTTAACGAGTACAAGTTATGTATATATATATTGTTTATAAAGTACAAGTTATATTTATATATATATTGTTTATAAAGTACAAGTTATTAATATATATTGTTTATAAAGTACAAGTTAAGTATATATATATATATATATTGTTTATAAAGTACAAGTTAAGTTATTTTAATAAACATTAAATATATATATATATATACTGTACGCCTGGGAGACATAAATCGCAGCCCATATTGTGGAAAGACTAGCCAGTACTAACGTACTTTTGCCCAGGGGACACCCCAATGTACTAATTGTCCGTCCTTTCCATGGAGGTTTTTTCCATGTCCCGCATTGCACCATGGGGTCAGCTACCTTATAAACTAACTGACACGACTTAAAAATCAACTCCTTTAAGAGAATAAAAACACTTAGTCACTAGGACGTCAATGCATTACTGGTAAATGGAACACCTTATAATCGAAAAGTATACATTTTTCGTATAATACAAAGTTACATTTAAACGTAAAACGATTCATCCGAGCTATTTGAATTATAATACTTCAACATGGGAGTTTATGGAACTCAATAAAATGTCAATGTTTTGGAATTTGTTTATAGCAAAACTTTTTTTTGACAAAATAACTAAAATATTGCTCCAGTTTAAACACATTCTAATTTTCTTCACATGGTGATATCAACAATTCTTTAATATGTGTCAGGAGTATATTAATATTTGAAGAGAAACCTTTTTAATAAAAATAAAAATTTGTCATTAAATTGTAGGACAACTTCGACCGACGTTAAACAACGGTTGATATCACCATCAGAATAAAATTAAGCTCTTATGTTTCGACTGGAGCAACCCACTTGGGTGGCCGCGCGGTATAACGTGCTACTCTCATGTTAGATTAGACTGCTAAAGACGGGGAGATTGGGGTTCAATCCCAGTCAGGTGCACTGAGGGTGGTTTTCCTTAACGGTTTCCCAATCCTCATTCACGCAAATGTGGGTGCACTTCCTCTAAACTAAGCTTTCCTAGGCCTTAAATCACTAGTATAATCAGTACAAAGGCGTATAATCGGGACGGGTAGTAAGACGTGGAATTAGAAAAAAAATATCTCCTAGAGCAGTTTTTTATTTATTTTGACAAAACATATCTTGCTATAAAAACTGCAAAATCACTCACCTTTTATCGTGTTCCCTACACTCTCACCTTAATCACTTTCAACCCCACCTTGGTGTGAACCATATTTGGAAATAAATAACCATTTCCGTGAGATTTCTAGACGCCTACAACGTGTATTAGCACCTTAGTAAGTGGCTCCCTTAACTATTCAGCCACGAAAATTGAAAGAAAAATAAGTTTTCCTGAAAATTTCCCTGTCCAAGGGTGGATCCATTGTATGAAAATAGGTTTGCCTACAGTTTGAGGGTGTACATTAGGGGTCTTGATGCGTGCTCTCGTTTCAGAAATAAGATTCCAGATGGGAGATTCCCACGAAATACATCTCTCGTCTCTTGAATACAGGATGCCCAACGACTTTTAGTACTCCTTGTAACATTTTAAAGGATTCAAAAATGTATATACACAATGTTTTTCATTTATTTATTTGTTTATATTAATTTTATATAAACTGGGTGAGGCATTTAAGTTAATACACCAGATTATCCAGAAAACGAAACATTTTAGAAAAAATTTTATTGAATAAAAGCTTTTTTTTTTTTTTAAGGGGAAAGAAAAGATAAATAGTTATTTTTTATTTGGTTGACGTCTTCAAAGTTTTTAAAGTTCAACTTTTTTTAAATGAAAATTTATACTTTTTTGACACCATTTATTTTGAAAAAAAAAA
>CABFOV010001183.1:95559-121695 GCA_902141375.1 Timema poppense
AAAAAGCCCTTAGGGATACCTTATATAAACCACACATACCAAGTTTTAGTCCAATCGGTAAAATAGTTTCGGCTCTAGTCCAAGGTACAGACAGACGGGATTGTGAAAACCACTTTTTAGGTTTCATCGGGCCATGAAACGTCCATATTTATAAAAATCTAAAATTCTATTTTTTTTTACGATCACAATAATTTCTCTCCAAGGTGTCGAGAGAAAATAAAAATATATTAATAACTATTTGAAATTTTCACAGCCACGCTAGGAAACACGTTTCCTTAACTCTGCTTGGCGGACTTAAGTTTAATCGTTCTATATTTTAGATCTTAAGCTTGGAGCTGTAACAGTTGGGGCTGCCAAAGTTGTATGAACAATGTGAAAAGTTGCTGGTTTTTTTATTGAATGCTCGGGTTCGTGAACTTGCACAAATATGGTATTTTAGTATTTTCTTGTTCCATAGAAATAGATCTGTACATTCTCCCGTACAGTGTGTATGTGTGCTTATATGTGTTTGTTGAAGAAATACTATCAAATTTTATAGTACTATAAAGTGAATCTATATTATTTAAAGTCCAATTTTCATAGGAATAACCGTTTAAAATAAATGGCATGGAACTCCGCACGGACTTTCTCGCTCTATTGTTTAAAAAATGGAGATATTTACTCAAAATTCATGATATAATATACACTAGCATACCCGAGAACAAATTGCGCTATACATATGTAAAACATTTTTTGACTCACGGTTTTAAATTTCATAATTTTATTTTTAGAGAAATAAGGTCTTCATTTGTTTAATTGGACCAATAAAAAATATCGATATTGAGTCACCAAGGGTCAATACTTTGTATTAAAATTTAGACTTCGGGTTAAAATTTTCGTCATTTTACTAGGGGATGCACATTTTATGGTAATCGCATTGCTACTAAGTTTCTCCTATAGAAATTTTGACCAATAAAATAGGTAATTATTGACTATTGAGTCTAAAATTAGTTAGATAAATTCGCTATAACCGATTTTGAGAAAATGGAATTTTTCTCTTTTCACCATTAGTAAGCTGCTATTAATTTTAGAGTTAGACAGAAACACAGTCAGACGGCGTTGCAAAAACAATTTTTAAGGTTTGGGGGGTCATTAAACGTCAACATCCATCAATTATTAGGGCTTGATTTTTTGACGGTTGTAATACTTTACCTTAAAGTGTTGGCAAAGTTAAAAGAAATATATTTGTGTATAGCTTGAAAACTTTTGGTTTTATAAACATATGTTTTTGGTAAGATATATATATTGTAAATAGATCCACATGGCTGCAATGATAATTAATATGAATATATCGAAGACTTACGGAGATAAAATTAAAAATTAGAGTTTGTGCATCAGACTGGAAACCTTAAAGTCACTTTGATGAAAAGTTGAGAGTAGCCATCTGGTTTGTATTATTGATCAAAGCTTAGAAATGAAATCTAATCAAAATCATTAAAGCCGATTTTGATAAAATCGATATTTTCTCTTACCGCCCTTAAGAAAACCACACTTAATTTTAGGGTTGGATATCCAATTCTAAATATTCCTCGGGTTAAACCCATGAAAACGCTAGATACCAAGTTTTAGCCTAATTGGTAAAATATTAGACTCTAGACCGAGGTACAGACTGACAGACAGATGGCATTGTGAAAACCACTTTTTAAGGTTTGGGGGTCATGAGACGTCGGAATCAATCAAAATCTCGAGTTTTTTTGACGATCAAAATACTTGCTTTACCTGTAAGTTAGCGAGAAAATAAAAATATTGATATTGGTTCCCCAAGGATCAACCCTTCGTATTAAAATGTCGACTTCCGGTTTAAAAATTTTGACATTTTGTCAGGGGTTGCACAACCTATGGTTATTGCATTGCTATTAAATTCCTCATTTGTAAATTTTGACCAATAAAATAGATTAATATTGACTTTTAAATATTAAATGATAAAACTAGATCATTGGTGTACAAACATTTACCCTAAAATGTTGAAAGAAAGAGAACATACAATTTTTGAGAGACTTTCATTTCTTACTCTATGTCATTAGATAATTACTGCGTTAAAACTTAAGTAGTATCTCTTTACAACTAAAGCTCACAAAATTGTATTAATATATTTGCCAATGTCTCAGAAACGGTTGGTTTTATGAAAATACATTTCATTTAAAAGTTTTATTTTTTATTTTTAATAGTAATACAATTTTGCAATGATAAGTTATTTAGTATGTGAAATAGTTGCGGAGAAACTGAAATTTCTACTTCTGTAAAGTACCCTAAAATTCATTTTCATGGGAAAATTGAGATTACCAGTTTATTTATAATCCTAATCAACGCCAAGGTAAGAATTTTAATCAAAATACTTAGAGCCGATTTTGAGAAAATCGATTTTTTCTCTTTTCACTTTTTACTAAACTACTTTTAATTTTAATTTTAAACAAACACACAGACAGACGCCATTTCAAAGACAACATTTTAGGGTTAGGGGGGAGGGGGGCATCATGAGACGTTGACATCCATAAACGTTTCAGGTTATATTTTTTTATGGTCGCAATACTTAACCTTTAGTGATCGAAAAGTAAAATATATGTTATTTGCGTATAGATTGAAAGTTATTAGTTTTATAAAAATATGTTCTGAATAAATTATCTGTATTATAGATAGATCTACATATTTGTTATGAATTATGATAAATGATTTCATATCTCAAATCGTTTCGGAGATATGATCAAAAATGTGAATTTACGCATCAGACCAGAGCCCTTAAAGTCATTTTTCCGAAATATTGAGAGTAGTCATTTTGTTTGGAATATTTATAAATCTTTGAAATGAAATTTAATAAAAATCGTTAGAGGCGATTTGAGAAAATTGACTTTCTCTTTTTGCCCTTCAGTAAACTACCCTTAATTTTAGGGTTGGATATCCAATTCCAAAAAACCTTCGGGGCAACCCTATGATGGCCCTAGAACAAGTCTTATCCCGATCGGTAAAATAGTTTAGGCTCTAGTCAGAGGTACAGACAGAGAGACGAAAATTCAAAAAACAGTTTTTTAGGACTATGGGGTTCATGTAACGTAGAGATTCATCAAAATCTCGAGTTTGAATTTTTTGACGATTACAATACTTTCTACACCTGTAAGATAGCGAGAAAGTAAAAATACAAACATTTTATGTAGTCAAGTTCACCAAGTTTTTATATATTATTTGGGTGATTTTATAGGTATTGATATCATTGGTGGCATCTGTAGATTACATGACTTGACGTATGAATATGTGAAAAAACTAGTAACACTTATATCAGTCCTCCTATGAAAATTGGACTGTAGTAGTTTTGTGAACGGTAGAACTCGATCCGTCCAATAAAGTTAAGATATCTGCTATAATTTCTTCTTCGATTCTAACACGATATTATTTCTTTCTCGCGTCAATATAAAATATCGTAATCGTGAAAGTATTTTTTATCGAGAGTATTATGAATATTAACATTTTATGTGAACCTGAACCCAAAAAAGTTAGTGTTAAATACAGTGTGTCAAGGATCAACAACTGTATGATGGATTTTATTCAAATTTGATATTTAGATTTTATAGGGCTATACCCACGGAATTTTTATTTTTACTTTGGGCTCAGCCATCATACTAAGGGTAGTTTACTTTTGAATGATTTTTTTTATTCCATATTTTTCAAAAATTACTTTAACGATTTCGATGAATATTAAAAGACAGAGGCTGCAAATCGTAGTAATTATTTATATTTCAATACATTTAATCAACACTTTTCTTAAGATATGATTTATTATCACTATACACGCATAGAGGTGGCTATATTTAAATAAAAAATCTTATATGCTTACACTATGAGATTCAAAGCCCTTTAAATCCTTTTTTTTAGAACATTGGCTGTGTTTGCTACTTTAAATATTTTATTATTAATATGTTTTATATATTTAAGATCATATCACCTCATATCAGGGTAAAATTGTTTTATCAATATATACGTTTAAGTTGAATACATTTTAAAAATTATATCCATCCCAAATTAATTCTTGCATAGATATTACAATAAAATTAACAGTACATCGAAACTAAAAACTCAAAAATAGATAATTTAAATCTAAGTCTTTCACTAGCCAATTTAACCTCAATAAAATAAGTGACTAGGAGCTAACGATGGGCCAGGTAGAAAAGGGAAACCACATTAGCGTGGAGAGAGCCTTATAAAATCAAAGTAATTAATCATTATTATTATTATTATTATTATTATTAGCACCGCGTCTTACTACCCATTCGGGTTATACGCACTTACGCTAATGTGTAATGGTGGGGTGATTGGGAGATGAAATGGAGGACCTACAGTTTAACGTGGAATCCGAACCACGGTGGAGACCTGGCATTCCTCACATTCACAAGATATCTTGTCAGAGGTGAAGGAAGGGTTTGGTAATCAGATAAATCTGTGTCGGGACCTGGGATTGAACCCCGGCCGCCAGACAGAAGTCTGACACCTTACCCCTAGACCACAAAAAGTAATTAATCAAATTTGTCAAAACACACCTCACGAATTCAATAAATATTTTAACCTCAAACCTCGTCAAATAAATTCAGTGTATTGTTATGCAGGCCTGACACTTTAAACAACTCTATCACCAAAGTGTATACCGATTATAGGTATATTATTAGTATTTCTATTTACAAACATATTTTAGAGCATTTAAAGCTAAAATCATTAATAAAACATCATTTCTGATAATTTGTGACCTCAATCATTAGATTGTTTTTGCTATCGTGTGAATATACATCCAACAAGGTCACGAGCTTAGCCTGGAAAGTAAAAGAGGAACACTAAAATGTGTCTGTGAAAAGCATAAAAAGGATGGTAGTGGAAGGGCCGGCTAATAGGGTTTACAAAGGAAACAGTAGACCGTCAAAATCTACAAGAGGAAATTAACACAACGTTCGTTTGTCATTTCCACAACAAGCTAATTAATTTTTCACATATATAAAACTCCACGGGGCGGAGAAATAATTCATTATATTTTTGACTTTTTTTTTACAGAATATTTAAGCTTTGTTGTCCTTTGTTGTCCTTGGAAACACCTAAAATAAAGATATTACATAAAATTAAACGGTTGGGTGTGCACTTGCTTGTTTGACTAACACAAAGAACACGGGTTTGAAATTCAGCCGAGGTCAAGTATTCTACAAAATGTGTCTTCACATCACTTTCAAGACGAATTCTGTTACATTTTTAAGGAATGACTGTTATTTTAGATTAGAAAACTCAAATCACTAACAATCAATATTCTGAAAATTTCCATATTTTCTCCTATTGTTTGCACGACATCTTACTACCCATCCATGGTATCCTCATTTAATTACACTAATGCAGTATAAATAAGAAAAGTAGAGTTGTTTAAATATTAACCTTCCCACATTTGATTGGAGAGAGAGTGGGGGAACAATTAAAGAAACATTTGGTAGGCCCGGTATGTACACGGACACCAAACTTTCGCCAATGACATATCAGACCGAACCAGCATGACGCCTTAGTCTGTGGGTTCATAAATATAGGTGTGTACCAGTATAACTTGATTTTATTATGACTGAACATTTGAAGCATATTTTAGAAAATACATACATTTTTTTGCTGATAACATTAATATTTTACTGTATTATTAACGTGATTTATCCTCTATCAAAAGTGGCAGATGCGGACTACATTACTTGATGTATGAATAAGTTAAAGTAAAAACAGTAATTTTTTCTAGCTTTTGGATAGTATCCATTTGTAAGAAGAAGAAAAAAGTGCTCTTATACATCAAATCTAGTAAATAAAGTCATTCGACAGTGATCAAAACATCACATGTTTAATTTAAAGAAAGCCCGAAAAATATCTTGTAAAAACGAGTGTCTTGTTTTTCCTGAATTAATTTTAAAATAAAACACTTATTTAAGGTGCGGTAGAAGATAGCGCGAGTAATTTTACAGTTATTATAGCATTAAATTTTTTTTGGCCAAAATAAATAAAATATTTCTCCAATAGCAACATAGAGTTTATTTTTCTGCACATGCTAATATCAACACATCTTGAATATCTGTCAAATGTATCCTGGAATTATGTCAAAACTTTCTCTATTTATTTAAAAAGTTTTGACCAAATTCCAGGACACCCTTGATATATATTTAAGATCAGTTGATATTAGCATGTGCATAACACTAGACTCTATGTTGCTACTGAAGAAATATTTGATTTATTTTGGCCAACAAATTTAAATTCTATAAAAGATGTAAAAATACTTGCGCTCCCTTCTACCACACCTTAAGGAATGAGTATGGAAAAAATCTTTTAAGTATTATGTTCAGTATTAGTAATTTACAAAAAAAAAAAAAAAATCGTATATTGTTAGTTTTTATGTATCTTTTCTTCTTAATACCTTTTCAGATTCTACAAAAATATGATGATTTATCTAATGGGATAGGGATGCAGAAGGAAGCATTTTAGAGATAAATATACCCGTATTTTCATGAAAGTAGAGTGAAAAATTAATAAAAATAACCACCTTCAGTAGACCCAACCGGGATTCTAATCCCGATCTACCCATCATCAGCAGGCCAGTCTTACACGAAAGTGACGCCTTATACCATTGATCCATTGAAGTGGGCTAGTCATTATTTAAACTAATATTCAAAAGTTATTTGGACTCTATTATTTTATATAAGTTGGACTTTTTAAAAATCGATCAGAACTAAACTGGAATTCATTCCAACAAACAATAGTGGTGACTTGCATCAAAACACTTCAAAGGTTTTTAATTACTCGCCACCCCTTGGGGTAGAAAAAAACCTTGTCATCGTCAAAAGAATCGAATTCGAGATTTAGATAAATATTGACGTTTCATGACCCCCTGGAAATGAAAAAGTGGTTTATTCGTTAACGTCTGTCTGTCTATGTATATTTACATCGGTCTAAAGCCAAAAACATGTTACCGATTGGGTTAAAACCTGGTATTTAGGGTTTTCAAAAGGTTCTCACGATGAGTTTTTTAAATTATATATCCAGCCCTAAAATTATGGGTAGTTCACTAAGGGATAAAGAGAAATCAAATATATATTATCAAAATCCACACACACTATTTTAATTAAAATTTGTGCCCAGGTACATTTTAGCATTAACAAGAAAATGACACATCTCAGTTTTTCGAGAAAATGCTATATAAGGATTTTACATGAGCGGGTATCTCCAATTCTGATCATATCCCTTCAACTTTTTGATATACGTAATAACTTACCATTGCAAACTTGTATTAATATTTAAAATAAATAACCTTCAATTGAAATATATTTTACAAAAAGCAATAGTTTCTAAAAGATTGGTCAATATTTAAAAAAATTGAGGTCAGGGATATTTATTGTTATGATCTATGGTGAACATAGATGCAAGTGTTTTTCTCAAAATGTCTCTGTAATAATGTATATTATTTTATTTATGCTCTTTGTTAGAGTGTTTTCGTAGTAATTTATATAATCTCGTTTCACATAATTATATAAAGATTCATATGTATAATTTATATTATAAAGAAGCGATAAAGTCTGTGGGTGCACCGCACCATTTATATTTTATCTTGACCCGTGTGAAAGATTTCGCTGAAATTCTCTTGTTTTTTTTCCCTTCCCTCTTTTTTTCCTATCGTCGGACAAAGTTTCCTTCTGGAATAAATCGGTAACTTTGATCGATGAGCATGTCTTTTATACCTTTGATCTGCTTTTACGTCTGTCCGTGCATGTACAGCCATTAAACTGGTTGATATATTTTCTACACGTCCTTGATTTGATATTGTGATGCTAGATTCGAGAGGAATATTACCTCCTTTCCTCCCTCACCTCCTGTCCATTTTAAATGTAAAAATAAACAAAAGAGAAATATTACATACGCCAACAGGCAAGTTGTATATTTTTAAATAACGAAAGCTAAAATGGTTGAAGTTGACTCCTAAAAAAAGTGTGTGTAAAAAATAACACTTATATTATATAGGTCAACACTTGACATACATATTTACAAATTAAATAGTATATTATATACGCATGTTCAGCCTTGCAATGCGACACGACGTAGATTAAAGTTTGTATGATAGTTACAAAATACAAATAATGGATGTTGACGTTTTATAGCCCCCCGAATTTGGAAAAGGTATTCTTCAATGTTGTATGTCTGTGTGTCTGTATCTTGGCCTCGCACAGAAACCATTTTACCGATTGGGCTAAAACTTGGTATCGAAGGCTTTTGTAAGGTTAATCTACGTAAATGTTTTGCACACAAGTTGTAGAACAACTCATCCTAGCTCAGTAATATCCTTACATGAACTTCGGGGTAAATATTAAATTAATAATGACTTTCTTCAAAATAGAACATGAAGGTTAGGTTATGTCGGGATCACGACCAACTTAATTTTAACTTTACGTAGCGTTCATTCAAGGTTCACTTGACTTAAGAAAACAGATGTGTAATCACGATTCACGTAACTTAATGTAACAACTTGAGTCAAACATATTAATTCTAGAGTATGTTTTTGATATGTGATTTATACTATTTGTATAGCGTTTATGATCTGTGAATTTTTAATGTTTTCCATCGAAATAATAAATTTGTATTATTAAAATTTTTAGTAAATTTAGCTTTACTTTCTTAGTTTAATCCTAAATCTACTTTAGCCTAATAATGCCATTAGTAGTGAAATATATTGAGTATTATATTTGGTCATAAAACCAACAAATTAATTAATAAATAGCCCTGTAGACCTCACTGCTCACTCTCATAATGATTGTCTGGCTAGGTCACGTGATACTGTTCATGTAACGTTCACTTAACGTGAAAGACCTCCAAGGACATATATTAAAGTAAGTGAACTGCAAGTGAAAGTTAATTTAACTGCATCGTGATCACGTCCATTTAAAAAATCGAGTAGAACCTTAACGTTAAATTAACCTTAAGTGAACGTTAAGTTTAGAATGATCACAGCATTAGGTTAGGCTAGGTTAGGTTAGGTTATGTTACATTAAGTAGGTTAAGTTATGTTAGGTTAATTATTAGGAGTTGAATGGTATTACAGGTTGTTACACAAATAGTGTGGACTGGTTGACAGGTATACTTTAGTTCGAAATCCGAGTGCGCCCGTTTTTGTAATTACCTATTCCTAAAATTACTAACGATAATTTTTTGAAAGGTGAAAACAGAAAAATGTTAATTATCTCAAAATATACTTGATTTTTTTTTATTAAATTTGGTTTCTAGGCATTGTTAAACATTACAAACAAAATGTAAAATCTAGTTTTGCCATAAAAATAAATTTGAAGGTAGGTACATTAGTTTTACATAAGCGAGGATCTCCAAATCCGATAAAACCTCCGCAACTCTTTGAGATACGAAATATATTATCACTGAAAAGCTCTAGAACTATTTGAAATTAAAAACCTTTATTTGAAATATATTCTTATAAAATTAAAAGTTTCTGAGATACAAGGAAATATATATTTTTTAAATCGAGGTCTGCGAAATTGGTTGGTATGCCCTTTTTTGTGGAATGCTTCTGCAGCAATATATATTATTTAGTTACACACGTACTACGAGTTTTAATAAAATGTTTCCTTATTGATTTAAACGAATGATAAATTGTGTGCGGTGCATTATACTATTTATTATATTCATTGTTTTGAACTCATTAAGCACAAAGATAGACTAGGTATTAATATTAAATACCAAATTTTTGAAATATTGGTCGATTCTTTTAGGCTTTATATATGTGTTCATAGAGACGTACTTGTGACTAGTACACCAAAACAGCTTTTTCTTGATAAAGGACACTTAAAACTATGTTTTCTGCAAAATATTAAGATCGGTTTCTTTCTTTATAAAAATACACTATATTTCATATGATTTATAAATTAAAAGTTATATTTTGCTGATACTAAAAAGCCACAAATTATACCTAAAAACTTATTTAAATGTTCTCTGGATTTTTTGCAATTTTTAATAAATTATTTTCAGTTGTTAGGAAGATAATCTGAGAGATTTAAACTTTAACTGTGACTTTTTATTTTATTTTTGTTTAATGTCCACTCCTATTTTATACTTATACTACTGATGCAAAAAGAAGATAAAAAAAACATAGCGAGAAAACAATTCCATGTGTCTCCCGAGAACAGCAACTGTAAAGTGTTGAGTAAATACGAGAGGGAGTCTTCGGTCACAAAAAACTTTCCCTACAAATAATCCCGTTCAAACAAATCTACGAGCACAAAACACACACATAAACACAAAGATGAGAAAATTAGGTTCCTAGTAAAATAATCCGTTTACGTTTTCCAACGAAATGAGCTTTGCTCAAAAGTATAAAAATATGTTTACTACGATAAACACTACACCTCGATTCCTTCATGACAATATCACCACCTGTGAATATTATTTTATATCAAAATAATGATTTATTAATCATAAAAAACTAATTGTGGCCTTACCAACCTTGATAGCTGTAGGTAATTGCTTGTGTTATTTTACTAGCACCAAATCTACTATAAATGGTTAATCTATGGAAATGTGCACACTTTCCTTTCATTATTTCCAGAGTTTTATAGGAAATCTAGATATAGGTGTTTTATATACAGTACAGTGTCGATAATTCGGACTAATCGGGGATCAATCCAGTTTTGATTATCGATTTGTCAGGATTTTTGAAAATACAGTACCTACACTGAAAATAAAAAAATAAACATAGACGAACTACTTACGAAAACTCTGTGTTACGGTACAAACATTTTTACTTTATTTAAACAAAGAACTTACACATTTCTTTGTGTTTGTAAATATCACAAATTCTGAATGAATATAATAAGGCAAAAATATAACAATGAAAAATATATTTTTAACAGGGGTTGACGTGCGTTTTTTGGCGGTCATATATTTAATATTGGATAACCCTGTGGTCATTTTTACAAATAATATTTTTCCTGTCAATCCGGATTTTTGACGTCCGAATTGTCGACGCTATACAGTAAACATCAATACAAGGTTTTGTCACGATCCATCTATAATTTTAATAACTTTAGTGTTTATGCATAAACACACTGCCAAAACAGTCAAATCAGTAGATCTTCTCTCATAATATAAAACAATTATTTATATTTAGTATAATTAGGTGAGTGTGAAAAAATAAGATAAAATTCAGCCACTGATAATTATTTATTAAGTTTTAAAAATGTATAAATAATATATAGTATAACCGCACCAGAAGGCACGTGATATAAATCTCAAGCCCATTTAGTATAGTTTTATGGTGATGAGGTTGAGTTTCAAATTCAGAATTTCTATACTAAGGGTGGTCTTTATTTGATGAGTTCCCTCTCTCACAACGTAACTGGGGGTATATTTCCTCACATTTATACATTCCTGATCCCCACCACATTAGCGTATTAAATATACGAGGTTATTCAGATCTCCAGATAATTAAATCATTCGGCTTGTAAGGGGTGACAAGACATATAGTTCCAGGCCCTTAACTTGGGGTTGGTGACGCCAAATAGTGGCGCTACGAGACGTCAATGTTGGCGCTGTATGCAAACCAACACAGACATCCCCACCACTCCCGCCTCTGACACAAGCCTCTGACACAAAAGACGGTGCCAGCTACATGTACTGTTGGTTGATACTAGTGATAATTCACACCACACTCCGTTTTGTTATGTTCTGAAGGTTGGTGAGCTGCTACCACATAGGTGCATACAGCGCCATCGTTGGCGTCTTATATCGTCACAGTTTGGCGTCGCCAACCCAAAATTAATTGCATGGAAATATACTTTTTTTTGTCACTCCTTACTATATGTATGCTCTATAGTTTTTTTTACCTGGAAATATGAATAACCTTATATATGCGTATAGGCAAAACGGTTAGTGAGACGTGATGCTAAAAACCTATCAATATTAAGATATAAAGTCTAAACAAAGAGAATTCGCTTGTTATGTTATTAAATAGTTGTGCTGTAAATCTATATCAGTGAAATGTACAAAAATGCCAGTAATACTGCATACCTATTCCATTTTAATTGCTCCGATTTTTTTAGAACCAACTGTTCAGGTTATACGCTTATGTACTGACTACGCTAATGAGCTAGGGATAAGGTAGGTTGGATTTAGATAAAGTGTATACGCATTTGCGTGGATGAAGATTGAAAAACCACCTTCAGTACACCCGATTGAGATTCGAACCCCGATCTCTCTGTTATTGGTAGATTAGTCTAGTTTCAAGGGTAAAGCCTTAAACCATACGGCCACCAAAGCGGTTTTTTTTACTGTTAATGGGCTTAAATTATGGATATAATTTTAAAAAAACGTGTCTTTTAGGAGGGATTAGTAGAAAGTATTTCAATGCTGTATATTTGACTTTTTATTATCAAATATCTTTCAAAAAAAATTGTAAATTATTCAAAATCAATGTTGCAACCTTGTCCCTAAAATTCCATTTTAATTGTGTGGTTTTTATTACAGAATATTAAAGGTAAGGCCTGAGAGAAGGAAGGAATGATAGTGTTTGTATCATAATTAACTTATTCATTTTTATATATATTGATTATAAATGATATATTTTTATAATTAACTATATTCTAACAAAAAAATGTCCATCAAATATAGTTTATTTTTTATTTATGAACCTTAAGTTCTAACCCTCCCTAAGAAATTAGATCAGTATGAGAAAAGTATTTAACAAAAAAAAATTACCCTTTTTTAAAAAAATAATTATCTGTTTCACAAAATTATAAGTTCAAGATAATTTTCTACATCGTTTTAAACAAGAAGTGTAATTAAAACACCTCTTGACTTTCTTCACCCCCCAGTAAAAAAAACCCAACTTAACACCTACCTATGCCCAGGTACCATTTGCTAATGAACTTCAGCAGGTTCACTACTCTCATTACCTTTTAATGTGATCGTGTAACATAGGCACGCCTGATCGTGTAAATGAGCTCTTGACAAAACCCACGTTCTCCCACCCATTTTCTTTCCCCTTGTTCACTTTCTGTTTCCATCTTTCTCGTTACCTTTAACTTCCTTTTCCTCTACATTTCTCTTTATGTTACCTTTTACTCAGTCTTTCTACTTTACTTATCATCCCTCTCTCTCTCTTTCTCTTTATCTCTCTTCTGTTCTTCCTCTTTTGTCTGTTGAAAGGCAGGAGCGATAATGACAGGAAACCTCACTTAACTTCATTCTACGTGTTCTCATTTCACCAGGTAATACTCTCCTTGACACATCTGCAGATGACTACGTTTCAACATTCAATCCGGAACAATTAGACACACATACCCCCCCACCCCCCACCCCCCACCCCCTTCATTCCCCACACTATCCTCTCACTTTTGTATGGGTATTCTGGTACACGCCGAAACATTGTGACGAAGTACTTAACACCAACAAAAACGGGCCGAGGCGAGTGACTGACTGGATTATAGCACGTGATCGTGTTTTGACGTGTAGCCTTACACAACTTTGTAATTGGTGCTCTATGAGGCTTTTGTACGACGGCCAGGTCTCCTTTCAATCTATAGAAAGGGATAAAAACCCGTATTGTTAAGTTTACAAGGTGAATAGACCATCCAAAGATTCTTGCTTCTTAGAAAAAACTCATTTATTTCGTCGTTTGTATTTTTAAAACTCTCCTAATTAAACGCAGATACTACTTTAACAAAGGGAAATCCTATCTTGATTTGCCGTTACGTCACACGTTAGTAACGTCTTTGATAAAAAAATTTTAGCACCACGAGTTACTACCGGTTCGAATTATACGCTTGTGTACTAATTGTGCTAATGGTTTTAGAGATTAGGAAAGTTATATTTAGAGGTAGTGTACCTGAATTTGCGTGGAGGGAGAGTGAAAAACATTTTTTTAAACAACCCTCAGTACACACGACCAAGATTTGAACCTCGATCTTCCCGTCATCAGCAGTCTAGTCTATTGTTAGAGTAGTACGTTAGACCATGTGGCCAACTAAGCTGGTTTAAATTTATTGAAATTGATATTAACATGTAGGTAGAGACCAGAACATGAATAAAACAAATAAATTGTTATATTCAATGTGTATATATAATCACCATAATAATAATTATTCTAATGGGTTAGGGATGAGGAAGAATGGATTTTAGAGGTAATCTATCCGAATTTTTGTGAAAGTAGAGTGAGAAACCATTTACGAAAAACCACCTTCAGTAGACCCGACTATAACTCAAACCCCAAACTCTCCATTATTAACAGGAGAGTTCAATAAGAGAGTGACGCCTTAGACCATATAGTTACTGAAGAATGTCACAAAATATGTTAAAGAGCTGATGATATTACTCTAAGTATAATTGTTTTATTTTTTGGAGTTATTTGAAGTGCGCTTTCTGAACAGACTGAACATAAAATATCAGCAATAGTTTATTTAATATTTACATTTGGTAAAAAAAATAAAATATTTGTTTTAGCTTCTTCGTTATTGCTCTATAAATATACTTTTAATTAAAAAGGGTTTTATGTATACGTTAAAATTTCCCATAGCAATAAATATTTTCTCATTTTATAATGTTTTTTTATATATATACATCATTTTTCTATTGAAATATTTGTTTTATACTCGTATGACGAATACGTGGAAACAAATATATCCGAACACACGGGTCTTTTTTCAATATGAATCTGTATCGTGCCATCTGACTATTCAGTAACGGTCTGCAGGAGGGTGGCATTTTAAAGATAAACAAAACAATATTTCCCATAATCCCTCAGTACCAAACTGTGACATTTACATTTTAAAAAAAAAGATACACGTTTCACATGAACTAATTAAATTAAACAACATCAACAACAATTATTCAGCTTAGAAAGTAATTTGAAATTAATATCAATGAACGAAGCAAATGACATAAATATTATTCAGTGTTTTGTTTTCCGTCTTAGTGCATGAGATCTCATTGAGGGTAAGTAAACCTTTTGTCCGTCACCTTAGCTCAGTCGGTAGCACGTCTATCTACTGAGATGAGCTAGGTTCAATTCCAGACATAGCCTAAAAATGTATTATTAGTGAAATGTGGGTTTTCCCTTTCACAGCGATGAATTAACAACCTAACCACCTCAGTGGCCTCGTGGTCTAAGGCGCTAATATCAAAATGTACTACTGTTAACGGGGAAATGGTAGCTCGATCGTCATCGGGTTTACTTAAGAAGAGTTTTCCTGAATGGTTTTCCACTATCTCTCTACGCAAATTCGAGTACAATTCCTCTAAATTTAACCTCACTCGTCACTCACCCATTAGCGAAATTAGTACATAAGTGTATAACTCGAATGGTTAGTAGGACGTGGAGCTAAGATGTTATCAACCGGGGGCATTGTGTGTTATCTGTTAGCCAGTAAGTCGTGTGCTGATATAATGCGTCAGTTCGAAAAGTTCATGCTAAACACCTCAAATAATAATAAAAAAGGAAAGGTTTTATATTTCCCGCCATGTAAAATAATGTGTTATTTCAAGTATCTTTATTAAGTAGCTTAACCGGCCCCGTGCTGTAATGGTGAGTCATCTGGCTACAATTCTAGAGGCCCTGGGTTCGGTTAACATTTGGTATATTGGGTATTTTTCAGGAAAGGGGAATTACCCCAACAGTCACCAGGGTTTGGTTAGTTATGTTTAATTTGTTAGGTTCACATTCCCGCAATTCCCATATAGCATAATTAAACTATTCTGTTACAAATTTATGTTTTTTCACTTTTTTCCCATTCGTGGTTTTGGAATTTCATCGACGATATATAGTTTTAAGTTCAAAGTATTTTTACAAAAAGTATTGAAGTCACAGAAATTAGACATGAATTTATGTCTTAGTGTCGTTCATACATGGCGGTCATAAATAATTAGACGATTAGTCATTTGAAAATTAACATTTTAACTGAAAAGTAAATATTAACTAGGTAAATAAAAGCAAATACAACACTTTTTCACTTTTTGAATATAATGTCACTCAAAAGAGCTCCACCGGACGTCAGACAAAACTCAACACGTTGTCCATACTTTCCTCAGCATTGATCGTCTAATTGTTTAGGCCCCACCTTGTACAATGCATTTTGTAATTTATTTTTAAAACATAACTAATATGAGTAAGACACATTTTCTCCATAAATACACAATGAGAATAACGTTCTTAAGAATAATGGATCTCTCTATTAAACTAATAATAATCATAGGCACATTGTAAGATATCATAATAACTAAACTTTTGAAGTATGTTGAATAGTTCACCAAAATAAATAGTTGGTAGAACTGTAGTGTGAATTATTTTTCGCCCAACTAGTTTAAAAAAATCAACACATAATTGATACGTTAGTACAAATTAAAAATTGAACTTTACTGGGGTATCAAAAATTAAACGAAGGTTGGAATAGTATTCTATGTCTACAGACATATGGTATGCCTTCTCATTTAATTTGAAAGAAATAAAGAAGAACATTAATCAATTTAAATGCCAAAATAAGTTTATGCCTTTCCAGTTTTGGTAATATATATTAGTAAAAGGGGTTCGGGGAGAGGAGGTTTAACTGTATCCCTACAGTAATCAATGAAGCGTTTTGTGATATCCTGAGAGCTCAATCTCAAATATTCTTTGTGAATTCCTTTGCTCCTCTATAATCCGTCCACAAGTGCCTCATCAATATCCATGACGAGAGCCTGATCACTTCCAACATCACAGGTAGCTTATGATGATCAAGTAATACATCGATTATAAACTAATTTCTCTATTGAGACATAGAGGTTTCCACAGAAACGTCAGGTGAAGTACATACAAGTGGACTAAACGTCAAGACCATCTAATGTGGTTACCCGCTTCAGCGACCCCATGGTATAAGGCAGGGATGGCGAGACTTTTCCTACCAGTGGGCCACTTAAGAACTAGCTGAATTTGGAATTTAGTCCAGTGTGACTCTTTTTATTCACGTTTTTAATGAGTATTTAAACATATAAACTTGTTTAATATTATGGAATAAAATGAATAACTCAAATTAAATCGTAAATATTTTAATGGTGTCTACATTTTAAAATATTCACTTTATTGAATTGTAAGAATAAGTATCTTAGAAAGTATTAATTTTAATGACGTTCATAGATTAAAAACATTGAAAGAAGCAAGTCAATAAAAAAAGAGAAAATACATTTATATGTTGTATAGATAATGTAAAATTAAGAAATATTCATAATATTTTCCATGTTGGTTTGAAACACGTATTTAATGACCGAGGTGGTTATTAACGGTTCATAACTTGTCTTCAACAGAACACAAGATGCACTTAAGTAGGAGCCAAAGCGATTTATAACCGTAGAGTTCACAAAGATCATTGTAAAATGACATGGTTTTCGAAATATTATTGTCATCAAGGAATTATACGACGTTGGGAAAAGTTTTATTTAATGTTGATTTTTTTTTTCATGTCAGGTGTACCACCCGAATCTTGTTTGCTTGCCATAGATTTGGCAACCTTGGTCTAAGGGCGTCACTCTCCCAATAAACTATGTTACCTATGATAGGTAGATTGGGGTTCAAATCTTGGTCTGTTGTACTGAGTAGGATTTTCCTAAATGGTTTTCCACTCTTTATCCACACAAATGTGGGTTAACTTCCCTTAGATTAAATTTTCTTCATCCCCAATATTTTAGTGTAATAAGTACGTAGGCGTATAACCAGATGAGATAGTAGGACAGTGGTGCTAAAATTATTAATAATAAATAATAATACAATATGAAGTTTTTTTAACTTTGGCAAGATCTTTTAAGGGTGTATTGTGGGTCTCACCCCCTTTCTTAAAAAGTCTTTCCATTTTCTCTCCACACAAACATAAGTACATTCCCTTTAAATTATACCTTCCTCTTTAGATTTACAGTAGTATAATTAAATTCTTATATCCCGGATGGGTAATTAAACGTTGTACGAAAAAAAAAAGCATTTATGACTCTAGAGGGCCGTGTTTGAGACTTACCATATTTATTGGTTATGTTTTTCTTTTTATTCATTAAGTGGGTTCATCTGCCCTGATTGGGTAAGTATTGGGGTTGTTTGTTAAAATTCACCACCCTTATTTTGTCCTTTAAAGATAATATATTTTAAATCCCATTACTTTGATAATTTACATTATAAAGTCCAAATAAAAATTATTTTGGCAAATTACACACGTCGGGCAATGAAGACAATATTTTTTAAGAATCTAGCCAATTTTTTTTATTATTTACTGTCATGAATCTTAGAGCTTGTTAGGAAGATTCTCATCTTACACTATTATGACTACATCATTTACACAGGCTTGAGAAGGCAAGTATTAAGGAAACTCACTAGTATTTACCTAGAGAACGGAAATCAAAATATTGAAAACCCTCTCAGTTCACCCGGCTGAGGCTTGAACTAAATATTCAACCTACCGGGTTAAATCTGTGTACGTCAGTAGAGATTATCGACGCTGAGCCAGCCAGCCCTGCCGGTGTTCAACTTCCGTTTCAAAGTTAAATTAAGCATAAATTAACGTGTCGTAGGATCTCGGTAATTGGACGAATGTACCGTAATCTGTTTTTCATATTTGAAATTTACAAATATATTTTCATATTTGTGAGCTGTCCTTGAAACTCAAATTATATAATTATAATTGGTCAAAGTTTTACAATGGAAGTAGCACATTCAAATGGATCTTTAAAGTGGGGGAGTAGAGAACGTGAGAGAAAGCCAGAGTTTGTGCAGTTTTTATAGAAAAATATATTTTTGTGCCAAATTAAATTAAATATTGATCCGGTAGAAAAGTTTAGCTTATCTATCTACATGTTGCTACCGCAAAAATGATAGAAAATGTGTAATGATCATCGTAGCAGTTGATATTTTAAATGGAGAGAAAGATACTGGGAAAATTACGCAAAACCCATTTATATTAATAAAATGAAAGTGTTTTTGTCTGTCATGAAAGAATAGGTCTGATATATTAAATATTAGTAGTCCCTGTACTTAAAAATGTGCACTTGACATCTGGAATTTTAAAATTTAAAGCTACTTTTTTACACATTTAAATAATTGTTAAACTAAAAATACGTCTCTCGGGCAACCCCACGTACTTTAACTAGTGATAAATATTCGAAAACTTTTTAGAGTTCTATGTGTAGAAAATTAATATAGGAGTACACTACCTACCGAAACAATATTCTATTTATTTTGACCAAAAAAATACTTTGTCATAAAAACTGAAACAATTCAGACCCTAACCCCCTATTCCTTTCCATCCCACTTTAACTGAGGGTCGTCAGAACCGAATTCGGTGTGTGTTTCATGTAGCATTAGCATTTTAAAAGAATTTTTATACATCATCATCAGAAAGCAAGCGACTATAAACCATTTTTACATCTTCTAGTGTCCGAGAGGCAAAAAAATATAATGGTTTGGAAAACCGCACATGTACCTTTCGTTAACCCTGAAACGTAGCAAACCTAACCTTTTTTTACCGTATATCTCCAAAGATTTTCTGCTACAGTAGCCCCATGAATTCTTTGGTGCTGACCGACAGCTTTGAAAAATTACCAGACCAAATTATGTATCCCTACGCCGAACCATATGATCTGCAAAAACACGTGTTTAGCAGCTGTCACTTATGACAGTCAAAATTTCGGTCTATACCTAAATGTTGACTGTCAGAAGTCAGCTGTGAACTGTCAGTCAGCACCAAAGAAGCCATGGGGCTACTGTAGATATTCCTGATCTTCTACTGACAGTGACGGATATGTAAACCTAATTTAAGCCTAGAGAACCATATCATGGCATCCATATGAACAATTTCCCTTCAGGGAAAATACCAACGGTACTGATGGTAATTGAAACTGGAACCTCTATATCACTAACCAGGAATACTGACCCTTAGACCAAGAGGTCGGCCTATGGAACCTCTATATCACTAACCAGGAATACTGACCCTTAGAGCAAGAGGTCGGCCTATTTTACCTGTCATTGTTCCACTGATAAGATATGGCTCTAGTGTAATGCTTCAAGGTAAGACTGTATTCTTTTCAGGGTAAACGGGGTGTACGTAGCCACACATGTACAAAAATAACTACAAGGGTATCTCCATCCTGGGCCACCTCAAGGGAGGGGCAACCATCTGGGGCACCAGGTTTGAAGAGGTGCCATGCCACTGATAAAGATGTGAGTGGTAGAATATTCACTTTAGGAAAATTTACCAACTATTTTAGTCTGGAAAGTAGTTTTTATTTCATCTAAATTATCCGAGGAAGTTAACAACAGAAACCTTATCAAATGAGTTACAACAAAGGGGATTTCAGTTTTCCACTCATACTCACATATAGACTACAGCGCTTGGTGGTTGAATATGTAATTAAAGTTGGTTTAGATATGTTAGCACGTCAATATTATAATGAAAACCTTAATTAATACATCTTCCTCTGGTACTTATTCAGTAGAAAATCAATATAATAATTTATAGCCTGGTGCCAGTATTTACTAACTACTTTGGCACCCAATCCCACCCTACTAGCCAAGCCCATCCCACCACTCATCCTCCAAAAAGCCTATTCGGTCTGTATGTATATAGTAAAATATATATGTAATCGACTCGAGGCACCTCCTGCCTCAATTTAGCCTCTTCCCCTTAGCAAGACACCAATGTGGAAAATTTTTCTTATTTAAAATTTTCTAGGATATTTTTATCTCTAGTCATTAATGCTTTCTTTATTTTTTATAAAAAAATTCAAATTATATTAATATTTATAAAAAATAAGTACATAAATTGTTGAAGCACATTTAATACAGTACTAAATGGTTTTAGCGTCTCTGTACGAGTTGTGTCACTGTTGGTGCTACTCTGCCGTGTAAAGTTGGTACAATTGCTACCCCACTCCATGCACCAAAGTGTGGGATCTGTGTGGACGTTAAGTTGTGTAGAAACTAAATATTTCGTAAATTGTTACAGTTTATGACAACTTAATTTTATTATAATCAAATACTCGATGGTGGATCTTAGAATAGATGTGTTATTCTTGTTTCAAATATTGGTTAGAAACTAAATGTATAAAACATTAAGCAAACCCAAACTTATATCTGGTTTATTGTATTTCATGTACATAACAAAAAAATGTGTCCACAAATTTTTTGTGATAGAGAAGTGACTTCCAAAATGAAAGTTTGCCCGGCCACAAACTTATGCTTGAAATTGCCCTTGTCCCGACATACATCAGAAGTTGTCAAATGTTGTCGGAGCTCTTTGGTAGTTGCGCCATTTGACAAACTGAAGAGAGGTTAATCAAATTCAACGTGTGTTTGTGTGGGATATGTTCGCAGGATGATGCATGTCGGGAGCATGTGAACTCTTCTCTATCATCCCTTAGCCGTAGAGAGAGAGAGAGAGAACAGACAGGTCCAGATAAACTTCAAACTGACCCCCCATCTCCCTCTTACCCGACTACCCTGACAAACACACATAGCCCTGTGAAATCCTACCAAACGCCCATGAGGGGTGGAATTAAACAGATAGCCATGATATGAGGCGGTGCTCGACAGTCATTTGTTTGCGAAGTGACGTCGTTATACGTCACGTCAGGAGGGTTAGTCGAATATAGCCTTACTCTAATCGAAGAGATAGAGGGGGAAAGGACGGCAGATTCCTCGTGAATTGACGTGTTCTGTTAATATGAATATACGAATAAGATAGATAACCTGTAAATATTGGGATACGGTAGCTACAGTCATATTATGATAATAATACATCTTTCTGACAGTTACAAAAAGTACTAAAGCCATTTTCATATATTCATACGTCAAGTAACGGGATTTGCAGCTATCACTTTTGAATATTAATATCTATAGAATAATAGTAATCACATAGCAAAATTATTATAATTTTGAACTCAAAATAACATGTTTGTGGTTTCTTAAAATTTCTTTCTACAATAATTATACTATAGTAGGGCTTTGGCAGGAAGAAACATTCAAAACATATATTTTGTTTTCAAAATTGATCTTTTGTTGATTGTTATTTTAATTTTTATCTGTTCTGAGTGCACTAATTTTCTAATATTTAGATAGTACCTGACTAAACCCTCAATGATGGTCGCATGGTCTAGGGTATGACTCTTACCTGGATTTCCGATGATATGGAGCTTAGGGTTCGAGATCCGATTGGGTGTAATTATTGTGTTATTTACAGGATAGTTTATATCTCTATCCCTCTTCGCAAATGTGGGTTCATTAAAGAAAGGTAATATTTAGAATACCCCATCTAAGTCATCTTGAGCCCATTAGTATGATTAAATTTGGGTATCCCGTGTGGGAAATAAGACGTGGTGCACACAAATGAACAATTTAAATTAATGATGTTTTTTAATTTTTTTTTAAATAAAAAGAATCCCTCTTGACAAATAATATAAATACTAATAAATTAGCGAAAAGTGTATTACTAATGTTAAATTTTGGTTGTGTATTTGATGACTGGCTTAGGAGTAATACGTCCATTGTCACATATCTCTTGTCTCAAATGACGATGCAGCCTACTCAGTAGTAAAGACAATATATGCGCTGTCTAGGAGTAATAAGAATATTGTCACGGCTCTAGTCTAAAATAATGCCACAGTCACAGAGGGTTTGTTGCTTTCAGCCTACTTAGTGGAAAATGCAATCTATGCGTGGTTTAGGAATAATAGGTAGATTGCTACGGCTTTTTATCTTAAACGTCGTAACAGCTGCAGATAATGTGTTGATTGCAGCCTACTCAGTGGAAAAGCCGAGATATGCACTGTCTAGGAGTAATAAATATGTTTCCGTGGCTCCAGTCTAGAATGTCGTCACAGCCGTTTAAAGTTTGTTGGTTGCAGCCTACTAAGTGGTGAAGGCAAGCCATGCGTGGTCTAGAAGAAATAAAGTATAGTGCCACAGCTCTCTTGCCTGAAATGACGTCACAGCCACAGAGAGTTTGTTGTTTGCCACCTGCTCGGTGACAATGGCAAGGTATGTGCAGTCTAGGAGTAATAAAGTTACTTGAGGGAGAATATTCATTATCTCTACTCAATATAAATGCAAGTTTGTTATTTATCTATAGAACTCTCCAATTAGATTGAAGACCAACCAAATCTTGGAGAACAAGTAACTCATGTTTCCTCGCTTGGCTTGTCAAATGGGGTGGTTGGTGGTTGACGCCAACATACATTTTAGATGTTGACGTCAAGACAAAAGCGGTTAATGGTTCGCTGATCATTGTCCCTTGCATTGTTAAGCCTCCATTTATCTTCACTTTACAAGACAATCCTCAACCCCCCCCTAAATCCCTCCTACTACTTCCCCTGGTAGGACTCAATTAAGGAGGCTGTGAGAATCTAGTCATCTAATATTCAACAACCAAACTTAATAGGAAGTTGAAGGAACAAGGATAACAATACTAAGGAGTTGGTTTACTTATGCTGCGTCAAGAATAGCGCGTAACCGCGGAATATGCGTGGGCCCACTTGTGTAAAGCTTGATTCACTCGTTAGCTGAAAATAGAGAGCAGAATCTGCTTGAGTGACGCAATAACTTACATGCTGTATGTTGGCCCATGATGCATTGCAACGATAACTTAAAACAACTGATTATCAACATATTTTATTTTCTAGCGGATATATATATATATATATATATATATATACTGTGGTATAGTGGTCAGAGTTCCTGATTACAGATCCAGAGGTCCATTGTGCTGACCAAAAGACGCCCTCTATCCGTAAATGTTGGCACTATCATCGCTAACAGCGGCGGCCGCTTGGTCGGTATAGCTCGCTTGTGGGTTCACACCATTTAGTATTTTTAAACATATATTTTAGATCATTGTCACGATATATATTTTCAAACTATCCAATACATCGATACACACGATTTATATTAACGGGGTAACCTGGCGGTCTAGGGGTAAGGTGTCAGACTTCTATGCTGGCGGCCGGGGTTCAATCCCCGGTCCCGGCACAGATTTATCTGATTACCAAACCCTCCCTTCACCTCTGACAAGACATCTTGTGAATGTGAGGAATACCAGGCCTCCACCGTGGTTCGGATTCCACGTTAAACTGTAAGGTCCTCCATTTCATCTCACAATCACCCTACCATTACACATTAGCGTAAGTGCGTATAACCCGAACGGGTAGTAAGACGTGGTGCTAATAATAATAATAGTAATATATTAACGGGTTATTTCAAATTTCCTCACAACAGCCAAAGAAACTATCTACTTGCTTCTAGCACTACAACGGATGCGCACTGATTTGAGATGGCTATTTCTGAGATTTGTTTGGTTCTCTGATGCTGAATATCTCAGTCGGTCCGGACTCAGTAGAGATGAGCTGAACTCTGACAGAACAGCTATCACCGATGAGGCAATAATCTTGTGTTTTTTGTATGGATCTCATCACGTGACCACCTTTCTATCTGCACTTATTTTCGGCGAATGTTTGAGCACAATTACACGGGACTCAGTATTTGGTAGTTCTGGTGAACACAAATATTGTGAATCGGTAAAATCCTGAGATGGTGTGTTTTATAAAAGATTAAAACATTTCCATGTTATTCTTGTTTTATGACAAAAGTTTATAAATATAAAACTTGTATTCTAAGATTTAAAGTAGAGTTTGAATCAATTGCCCCCTTTTTTTGTTCTAACCTGAATATTCAGTTTACCTGTGGATTTTAATTCTATGATTAGAACATTATTAAATCTTGTGAGCGTAAAAGGCTATTTTTACTTCAACGATATGATTTATTTTCCTTTTCAGTTATGATTTTGTTCACATTAATTCTTAAGCGGTTTGAAGAGAGAAAAAAAAACCTAGTAAGATTTTCATAACTCAAAATAAACGTAATAAAAAACTCATACTGTGCAAACTGTAGTGGAGTGGAATTAGGTATCCAAGACTTTTATGAAACTTTAAGAGCTTAGGGGGAAATGTTTCGTAAGACATAGCAGTTTAACTTGGAGAGGGATCTTTATTTTTGTTAATTTGAAATAATCTATGGATAAATTAATTGTATCTGGTTCTATGTTGTTTTAGAAGTCACTGTTCTGTGTGATTATCAAGTGTGTTTCAGATGACCAAGTTTGTATAGCTTTAAACCGTTTATGGGGATTGGGTATTGATTCTCACTAACATTATTATACCATTTACTTACTCTATGGCACTGGGAACTCGAAAGTCCATTGTCGCACTTACAAAAGTACGCCACCATCCCTAGCTTAAGTTAATTTGATTCAGTCCACCTCTTGACCCTTATCTCTTTCAGGTACATTATGATGTTATCTTCTCATCTGGGTTTAGCTCTTCCCAGTGTTCTCTTCCCATTGAGTTTGCCAGTCAATACCTTGAACACGGTTCTGTTTTTTCCACTTGCACTATATGTCCTGATCACCGTAGCCTGCGAGATTTTATTATCCTAACAATGCCTTGTGATGAGTACAGGGTATGTAACGGATAATTATTTGATCTCCTCTATTCTACACTATCTTAATTAATCCTTTACGGACCAAATATTTTCCAGGGTACTTTCTTTTCGAGCCCCTTGCATCTTGTCATGTAAGGCACAATTATTAATAACAGCCGATAATTATTTTTTTAAATATTTTTGAGTTTTACCATTCTTGACAATGGTCAAGATGTTAGCAACTAACTTACATAAGGTGGTGATGTGACTTGGAATCGGCATGAAATAAATGATCTAAACCTAGATATGTCTGAATTCCATAAACAAAATATGTCCATTCTCATAGGGAATTTGATACAACATAATTTGTTTGGCACGATATCCAATTTAAACCCATTAATATTTTGTATTAGCACATCAATGTACTAGCTTAATCTAAAATACAAAGAAACGTAATCTAGTCTATACTAATATTATATAGAAGAAAGATTTGATTTTTTTTTTGTTTGTTTGTAATGTATAAACTCAAAAGCTACTGGACAGATTCTAAAAATTCTTTCACCAATATATAGCTACATTATCAGCGAGTAACATAGGCTATATTTTATTTTGAAAACTTAATTTATTCCTCATAAAAATATCGA
>CABFOV010001184.1:11672-26772 GCA_902141375.1 Timema poppense
GGCGGGGAGGTCACTCACAGTGCCGACTGTCTACCACAGGAAGAGATTATTTACATGTTATTAGTATCAAATTCCATTGCAAGACTACCGAGTAATGCTGTCCAACTGATTGCCATGGGATGATTCAAGTAGACGATTAGCTAAAATTTACTTGAGTAATTACTCAATTCTTAGAATTATTCAAGTGCCCATCACTATCTATATTTGAAAATAGCATTTAAAACCAAAGACGAGCAAAATTTCATCAATTATTAAAAAATATAGTGTCTTAACACCTTATCTTATTAAGCCACCAATTCTTAATTAGTACTCATTTATTTTAATTTTATTTAGCACCACATCTTACTACTCGTTCAGGTTATATGCTTAAGTACTAATTATGGTTAATGCGTTAGGAATTGCGAAGGTTTAATTTAGAGGAAGTGAACCCAAATTTGCATAGAGGGAAAGTGGAAAACCATTTAGGAAAAACCACCACAGTTGACCCGACCAAGATTCGAACCTCAATCTCCCTTCCTCGGCAGTCTAGCTCATTTTAAATAGTAAACTTAAGTGCAGGCAATATATAAAAAATAAACAATAAATGTGTAACTGCTTATAAATATTGATTATAATAACATTCCTTAAGCTAACTTAACACATACAGGTACTCTATTCTAAAGTTTTCTTTATTTTTTATTGCTCCTAGTGAGTTTCGCTGTTAATATATCAAGCCTATAAGGTTATTTAACAATTTCATAAGCTAACATACACATTTAAGTTCAACTTATGTGTGACTAATTAATTATTTATAATAGGTCTTGGCCTACTTATTATATAGTGTGTTTAAAACGGAGTTAAGAACTTTAATATCTTGTTGTACTCATTAAAATGAATAAAAAGTTTAAGTATGCATAGGTTTGCAAACCAAATAACACAGGGATACAGGCAATTTAAAGTGTTTGTTTTTTAATTTAGTTTAAATGGTCCCATTTGTATACAATTAACTTGTTTACATATGTACACATGAATTAGCATAGGACTTTTATTTGTCGTCCTAACATAACACTTGGGTAGACACTGATCAAAATAGCATAACTCTTTTAAGTTTTGTTACTGTGAGAGTGGTTCGAAGAGTGTTAATCGTGTTATATATTGTGTATCATTCTGTGGAAATGGCAGACACGTGTTTTATTTATGGATGTGCCAATGGAAATGCTGCCGCATGTCGTATCTTTGAGGAAATGCACAGTTCTGTCTCATGCATTACTTGTGAAAATCCACTAACAACTTTGTGAAGATGGCTCTTTTCAACAAATGTTATGGATTGTGGGCTTTTACTTCTGTTACGGAAGTTCGTGTTTTGAGAAGATTGGAACAGAATCCAAGAACTATGGTTGTACAAGAAGAATTGCAGCTATTGAAGGTTTCAGTGTACCTCTGGCCTGGAGAATACTTCATGAACAGTTGCTGTACCCATACCATATTCAATGAGGGTAGGCTCTCGCTTCCTCTGATTATCAGCAAGGGTGGTGTTGTGACAAAAGCTTTTCGGAAAATTAGCTCTGTTGCTGACATTATTTTTACCAATGAAGCTGGATTCACTATCTAGATGTCATTGTGAACTTTCCTAATAATCATGCATCCTGGCAAACAAAAATTCTCGTGCCATTCTCAAATCAAGACACCAAAAGCAATATTCAATAAATGTTTGGATGGCAATTTTAGGAGAGAGACTAATAGTAATAGGACCACTTGTTTTGCCGAACAAACTAAATGCTAAAGGGTACCATTATTTTCTAATGAATGTTTTACCCAATTAATTGGAGGATGTGCCCATTAGAGAAAGACAACACATGTTGTTTATGCATGATGGTGCTCCACATCATTTTTCACTAACTGTCAGACATCCCTTCAATGAGATATTTAATAGAAGATGAATTAGTCGAGGAGGTCTCTAGTCACATAGCCCCCCCAGTCCCCTGCTCTCAATCCCTTGGACTTTTTTTGTATGGAAATATTTAAAGAGCTTTGTGTGCTCGTCTCCAATCATTTATCATTAATTTATCAATCATTTAGCATACTTACAACAGCGAATTGAAAACAGTTGTCAGATGATTCAAATAAAGGCAGGAATTTTTCAAAAAGCACACAACAGTCTGATTCAAAGATGTGAAATTTGAGTGGAAATGGAAGGAAAACATGTAGAGCACTGTTTGTAGTGATGAGGTAATAAAGTTTTGTTATGTAAACCCAAATAACATTTAATTTTATATCCAATTTATTTTCGTTACCAAGTTACATAATTTTTTGTCTCTCTGTGAGAGTTGGTTTGCTGACCTATATTTACTAGGACTCTTTTAATCATTTTAATGAATACAAGATCCTAAGGTTCTGAACCCTTTTTTTAGCCTCCTGTATATTTTACACCTACAGTGAAGCCTACATAATATTATGTTCCCACATTAACAATGTGAATAAAATTTTACATGATTATTTTACATTATTTTCTAGTATTTATTAAGCTAGGGTACCAAAACTAGATTTATATAGGCCTACACTTAAGTTATAAGCTATTCCATGGATGTAGAGAAGAGCAAGGAGGGGGCGGGGGTATTATGGGGTTCAAACACCTGATCCTCCTGAAATTTTCTAAAGTTTTTAATATGAAACTCAAAGACGGCCTTGTATCAAACTTCAAATCCCTAAAAGAGAAAAGCATTCACTTTTCAAAAATTTGTCTAGAGAAGACCACTCTAAATACCTTCTAAAGGCATTTAATTTTCAGGCGAATATCACTTTAAATAGCTTCTAGAGGCATCCGATTTTTAAAAGAAATATCCATAGGGGCCACTCCAATAGCTTCTATATATGCATATCATATTAAAAAAAAATCAAGTGAGGTCCATGCTACTAATTTCTAAAAGCATTCAGTTTTCAAAAATGTGTTGGGGGAAGATACTTTCCAATAGATTGGCTTAAAGCATCTAATTTAAAAATAATCCAGGCAAGGATCATTTAAAAAAATTGCTGGTTGAAGATCACTTCAAATTAACTTCTAGAGACAACTATTTGGGGGGGGAAAAAATATTGAACACTTTAAATAGCTTCTAGGGAATTTAATTTATAAAAGAAAGTCTGGTGAGCAATTTTTAAAATAACTTTTAGAAATATCCAATTTTCAAAATTTGCCGAAGAACTCCAAATAGCCTCTAAGAGTATTCCAATTTAAAAAAGAATTCAGGGCAAGCACTATTTTAAATAGCTGCTAAAAGAGTTTAATTTTCATAAATTCTCTAAACAGGATCACTACAAATAGCTTCTAGGAGCATCCACTTTTCTGTCATTAACTGTGGGAAGGGAAGGTAGAAAAAGGCTAAAAAAAAAGTTTTTTTTGTTACTTGCTCCCTACCCCATCTCTTACACAAATTAAGTTCCACCACTACGTCAAAATAACAATGTTCTTATTTCTTATGGTTTAATAGTTCAAATTTTAACATCATAACATAAACTTACTTTTATAAACGCACCCTGCCCCCCCTTTTCTAAAATTAAATTCTCCCTATGCCCATGGAATGTGAACCAAAGAAGAGTAGGCCTACCTATAATTAAAATTAAATTGTGTCATTACAATGAACTAGTCTTTAGTCAGAATAAAACCCTCTTGGGAAAAGCACATGTAACTTTAAACCAATTTGTTTAAGCCATGTTTAATGTATTTATAAAAAAACTGCTATGGCATAGTTAAAGTATACGTATTATCTCTAAGCACACTCTTTTGATTTAATTTGTATTGTAAGACTTTTGGTTAGAAAAATGTCTGACATGTATAAGTGAAAAAAATGCATTGTTTAGCAATAATTAATTATTTTAGGCCTAATGAATTATTTACTAAATGAAATATAATCACAATTAATTTTTGGATACCAAGAATCTAGAGTTGTTAAAAATAGCATACATCTGACATTTGTCATGATTAAATAAAAAAAACAAGCAAAGGTATGAGAAACCCCTTCAATTTGATTTTTTATAAAAAAATAATCCAATGTCTTGTAAATATAAAAATATCCTAACATAGACGTGGATCATTATAATTGAATATTTAGGAAAGTGAAATAAATAATGAGGGTTCCAAATTATTTATGAAGCAAAAAGGGTTATCATATAAAATAGATATGTTATGCACTTGAATATTTTGATCACATTATATATATATATAAATTCTGAAATTGAAACAGACACCTGGACACAGGAATCGAACCCGGGAACTTTGGAGTAATCCTCACTAAAAATCATAAATAATAGCTCTGGCTATTTGATTATTATATATTAATGTTTTAATGGGGAGTAATGTACTATAACGCCATTAGCACGAGAAACACAATAGTTTCCCGAGTAGTTTAAACATGGATAATATCCAACAATGATAAAATGTTATAAACCTTTCCTATTACTTTGTTAACAAGAAGAACTATGAAGAGTTATATCAACATATTCTTACGAAATAATCCAACTAGGCTTAATGTAAATCATAGTTTAGTTCACTTAACGGGTACTAGAACTCATTTTTACTTTGAAATTACAAAATTAATGTATATAAGCCTACAAATACGTTCAGCAAGTGATATTCAAATTCAAATACCTGAAAGTCAATGCTTGCTTGTACAGAATAAAGAAAAGAAGAGTTTTTGTAGAAATCACTTTAAATTCCATTTGTCCCACCACAATAATTCTATAAATTGTGTCTTTTGACCCAAGAAATAATAGCTTAGCGATGGAGGCGGCTACCCCAGACTCAAAGAGACAAGTAAGTAGTGATGGGCACTATCGAATGAAAACTATCGAATAATTCGATAGTATTAAACTATCGAATCATTCGATAGTATTAAACTATCGAATCATTCGATAGTTTAAAAATCATTCGAATGAAAAGTATTCATATTCATTCACATTGCTGCTGAACGATAGTAAACCTTACTGTTTTGAATGTTTTCCTTGTTACAGAGATGCGAAATATTCGTTTCTATAAGGTCCACTATTGGTAATCATTTCCAAGTTACCTTGCTGATCGATAGTCAACCTTACGGTTCGGAATGTTTTCCTTGTTACAGAGATGCGAAATATTCGTTTCTATAAGGTCCACTATTAGGATTCACTTCTACGGGCTACCGCGCTGATCGATAGTCAACCTTACGGTTTCTAATGTTTTCCTTGTTACGGAGATACAAAATATTGGTTTCTGTAAGGTCCACTATTGGAAATCAATCCTCGTTTTACATTGCTGATCAATTATTATTATTATTATAATTATAATATTCGATCTTATGGTTTCGTTCTCATCTGTTGTTTATCCACACAAAATGTGGGTTAAAGTAAGCTTACAGTTTATCATTCACATTTTCCTGACCATAGTGTTTCGACTATTATTCAAACCTATTTGTATTTATTTATTATTAATTTAATTTATAGTAATTGTATTTCTCATAAGGCTATTCAATTAGGTCCGCGATACTTACGAATTATCCAACGGCTTAGCTCAGTCGGTAACGAGTCGGCCTACTAATCTAAGAATCCCGGGTTTGATTCCCGACATGGCTGATAAAATCTATTATTTGAGAAATGTGCGTTTCCCCTTTCACAGTGATAAATTAGCGCATAGGGGCTGGATGTTGTTTCTGTTATGGAATTTAGTTAATATAAAAGTCGTGTGCTGATATAATGAAACGGTTCAGAAAGAGCACGTAAAACACCATAAATAAAAATAAAACACGAATTCAGCCACCTTAATATATTAATGTTTCTACTTTCGTTTGCTATAAAATATAATAAATCTTTATAGACGTCAAATATGCTACACATTGGAAAATAATTAATAAAAATTATGCATAGCTTACGTTATTTCTTCCTGACGAGTGTAGGTCTTTTCTCTTATTCTGGTAGGAAATTTGTCTTTTACAGTATTTTATGTTGTAGGTTTTTCTTTGGCTCAAATGGCACCTTTTGTAGTGTTCATAATTGAATTATGTTCTAATTTAAATCTATATATCTGTTAAGTTTCTCTTTAAAGTAGTATTACTGGGACAAGGCCATTAAAATAATAATATTATCAATTAGAAAATAATAATTATAAGTTATACCAAAAAGATTGTTGTTACTGAAACGACATTAAATAATAAGTTTAAATGGGTAAATTAGAATAGGGACTAGTAGATTAATTAAATAAGTTGAACACAAACACGTTTTCAAGTCAAGAGCTCAAAAATCACAAAACCAACCAGTGAAACCAGCCGCAACGGACTGCTCTATATTTTTTCAAATGTCTCATAGCACCCTCGACCCTCTACTGATGCTATCGCAGACATTATCTTTTAAAATAACTAATAATTTATCTGTGTTTATGTTTGTTAAATGCCTGTATTTCATGACACAGGCAAGTGTGAAAGAAACTATTATTTTGATTAGTCAGCTTTGTTATGACTGAATGAGACCCACACAGCAGCAGCTGCGAATAAATAGACAATTCATTCGATTGAAAACGAAAGGGACGATAGTTTTCATTCAAATGATTATTCGTTACTAACTAATATTCATTCGAATGAAAACTATCGAATAATTATTCGATAGTTTGGAAACGATAGTTTTCATCATTCGATAGTTCAAATCATTCGATAGTACCCATCACTACAAGTAAGTAACCGTTGGCAGTTACCGGTTGGCAAAGGCGATACAGGGTTGCCAGCTCTGAAGCCCAGGCCTATATTTAACAATTTTCAAATTTAAGTAATTAATAAACACGTCTTTTGAGATGTTCAGTGCGGCCTTATCGTATATTCCGCAAATTTTGTCTTCTCATTGTTTATAAATTATATAGTCTCAAACTCAAATTGTATTCCTACTGTATAATTAAATGAAGTGTTTTGTTAATTATTGATATGTTAAGTTTGTAGACCTGCCTTATTGAGTGAGTGATTTTCAAATAGATTTTATAATCCTTATTAAATGCTGATACATATTTTTAAGCATGATTGTATAATACTACATATAACATTTAGCCGAATTTAAAAGTTAAACAAGATATGTGGTAAACAAACTAGAGAAAAAATGAAAAAATTGTCCCTATTAAATATTTTCTATTTTATTTATTATTATTATTATTATTATTATTATTATTATTATTATTATTATTACTAAGATAACTATTTATTTTCTGCCACGGGTTCAGCTGCGACGACGAGGAGACTGAATTGTATCCACTCTGAATGATACCCATTCAAACTATTTTCAAATAAACGCCTTTAAGAAAAAACCTTAATTGTATCCACCTGAATTGTATCCATTCCGACAATTTTGTAATAAACTGCTTTTGTGAGAATCCTAAATCGTATCCACCTGAATTATATCCACAAAAATCTGAATTGTATCCACTCTTAATGGTATCCATTCTGACAGTTTTGTAATAAACTGCTTTTGTTAAAATCCTGAATTTTATCCACCTGAATTAAATCCTCAAAATCCTGAATTGTATCCACTTTGATTGGTATCCATCTCGACGGTTTTGTAATAAACTGCTTTTGTGAAAATCCTGAATTGTATCCATAAATACCTTAATTTTATCCACTCTGAATTGTATCTATTGAGACAGTTTTGAAATAAACACCTTTAAGAAAAAGCCATTATCGTATCCCCAAATGGCTGACTTGAGGTTTAACAGAAGGAACGTTTAACGTAAAAGCTTCGTCACACGTCTAGTAGAAGGCAGCAGGAAAAGAGATTAAATAAGTTTAAGTAATTATTTGAAATTCGTAGACCCCTATAAGTTTTGCAACATTAAAAAAATATTAAAAAACACAGCGTTCTAAATTATTTCTGGTTTGCAATAAAACACATTGCTGTAATTAGTTTTTATTTTATTTAACATGTATTGTATGGTAAGAAATATGCTGCAGAATATATTCGTATCCTATATCAGCTAGTCCTGCTCGATTATATACTTAAGGTTAACAGAATTCAAATAAATTGACATTAGTAGTGCCTTTTAGTAAATATAAACACATTGTTTGCAGCCAACATTGATAACATTTTACTCTATTTTACCGTTATGTATAGATATTGACTATCTTTATATGAATATTATTACTGTTCACTCTAGTTTTTTTTTTATTTTCCTTGAAGATGCTTCAAAAATTAATTTGTAATAAAATCAAGATACAGGTGAATTTAAACTAAGTTTGTCATTAGTGCTTTGATTCTCTTTTCAAGTGGGCTGTAAAAGTATTTTCTTAAACATGAGGTATTCATTCTCTTTAAAGATTGCAGTGTATAATAGAATATTATTCGCAACCATATTTAACTTGTAAGTTTTTTTTTCATACTGTCCTACAATAATTATCCAAATATCATAATATTCAGACGTCATTTGGATATCTGGGAAAGTCCATTAACATACATACAGAGTTTAAATTTTCTACTTACTCAAAAATTGTTTTATATTAGCTTGGGAAATTTTCAGGAAATCTTTCCTCCCCATTTTCCTCTCCTTCATTTTAAAATTTAAGAATTAAGAAATTTATAAGGTTTTGTGATGGTCCATATAACCGCTTGAGGCTTGACAAATGTCAATCGTCTAACACTGTGAGAAGTATAGTTTATTCTTATAGCTTTGGAAATTTTAGACCCATCACTGCCTCTCTACCTCATTTCTCTAAATTCCACTTGGAATCTCAAATGTTAAAATTTATTTGGTTATCTGGAGTTGTATTTCTACCTGCCTTCCAAATTTAAATTTTCTATCATACCTAAAAGTTTTGTACACCCCTTTCCGCCCTTATTTCCTTGAGTTCCATTTAAACTTTTTTAAATTTACAAACTTTTATAACTATTTGTAGTGGTATATTTACTGGCCTGCTGAATATCAGTTTTCTACCACATTGAGAAGTAGTGACTTCTAACAGTTTTGTAAATTTAGAAACTCTCCAATATCCTTTTTCCTTTTAACTTTGAGAAGTTTTAAATTCAAAGCTAAATTTGGTTATTTGGAGTTTTCCCTCTACCTCATCTCAAAAGTTTATTCTGACTATAGCTCTCAATTTCCCAGAATTCCATTTCAAAATTACAATCACCCCTTTTTTTATTTGGCATGGTAGCTTGCTTAGTGAATTTCAGTTTTCTGCCACATACAGAAGTAGTTAAGTGGATAAGTTTTATAAATGTTGAGTCCTCCACCCTCTCCATCTCCATCCCTCTTCACAATTTAAACTCCCAGTTATAAATTTAAGATTTTAAGAATTATTTGGATAATTTGAGGGTTACTTATACCTGCTTGCCAAATTAAAAAAATCCTATCACACCTAAAATAAAAATAAAATAAAATTGTATACCCACTTTCCTCTATCTCCTGAGGACTCATTTAAAATTTTAAATGTTCAGATAATTATAGATATTTGGCAAGGTCTTTATATTTACCTTTATTCCGAGCTTCAGGTTTATAAACTGAAAATTAGTTGTGTCTATAGTTTTTGGAAAATGTAAACCAATTACCCCATTTTTATAGCTACAATTAAGAAATTTCAAATTTTAGGACATATTTGGCTATCGATTATCTATGGTTGTCCTTCTACCTGACTGACGTGTTTAAATTTTTTACCATACCTACAAGTTTTTTTCTGTTTACAGCTCTCCTCTCCTATTTTTCGGGATTCGGCTTAAAAGTTAAAAATATTTAGACAATTATAATTTTATGGATTAGTTCCTTTAGCTGCCTGGCACGTTTCAATTTTTTATTACAGTGATAAATAGTAATCTAGTTTAGTTTAAAAAGTTTTGATCCCCCACCTTGGAGAGTTAAATTAGGAAAAAGGTTGGGTCATATTTTAGAATATTGTCTTCATAAACCATTATACGTTAAAAGTTCGATAACTATAATGAAACACGTTATTTAAAAACTGTATTACATATGTTTGAATGACTTACTATCGTATTTTGGTAGGATAAACGCCAATTTAGAATGAACGTATATATTCCCTTTTGGAAAGTCTTTTATCTTACCTAAATGCTATTATAGGGCAGACTCCTGGTACGAGATAAAGCCTTACAAACGAGCTTCCTTAAAAAAATCATTGTATATTTTATCCTACATCAACTTATTTAAAGAAAAAACAAATAAGTTTCGAACTTTGTTATTCTCATCAAAGCTTTTACTAATCAGACACTGATGTATCTCATATATTCAATCAAATTAATGAATTATGTCAAAATGCCATATTGCCTTGTATGGTTGTAGGAGAGAAAAAGATACCCGAAAGTTTCTTTCTCTCTTATATAATGGTATGCAAACGACGGTTCGAAAATTTCAGCGACAAATGTCCATCCAGTTATATTATAGAGAAATGGAGCTCACTGAGCATAGTACGTGAGCAAAGCAGTGCTGCCAATTCACATTAATAAAATTCTTGCCAGTATTCATCAAACGTGTTTCATTTCTCACTAGATTTGAATAAATTAAAGCTATATTTTCAATGTTATTTTTTTAAAACATTTTTTTAACATAGTGGATAATGTGACAAAGCTTTTACACTAAAAGTTTCTTCTGTTAAACCTCAAGTCGGCCATTTGTGTATACGATTAACTTTCTTTTTCATAAAGGTGTTTATTTCAACACCGTCTGAATGGGTACCCCTCAAAGTGGATACAATTAAAGTATTTGTGGATATAATTCAAGTGTATGCAATTCATGATTTTCACAAAAGCATTTTATTACAAAAGTGTCAGAATGGATACCATTCAGAGTGAATAGGATTCAGGTTTTTTCTTAAAGGTGTTTATTTGAAAATATTCTCAATGGATAACATTGAGATGGGATACAATTAAGCTCCCCAGTGACGATGATACGAACAGCCAGTGAGTGAACTTACTCCCTCAACGCGAATGGAAAAAAAGCAGAAAACTAGAAAGTGCAGTGCTGTTTGTAACAGCCATCTCAAACCCAGCTAACAGTGATTTCAATAACTTAAAAATAGACATTTAAAGAAACACCTTCAGTGAAAAAAGGACAATCCACTGGAATATGGATACTAACATTAAAAAAACTTACATAAAACCTAGTATTTTCAATTTACCATGTTAGTTTGAAACATCTTGTATTTTTCGAGAATCTTGTATTTATGTTCGGCTCATAATTTATTGTTTTCAACAGCACACATGATGCACTCAAATACGAGCCGAAATGATTTATAGGCGTTGATTCCACAAAGTTTATTTTGAGATTTAAGTGAATAACATGACTGTCAAAATATTGACTTCTAAAAACTTTACCGCGTTGGGAAAAGTTTTATTTCAATGTTTATTTTCTTTATGTCTGCGTGCCACCCAAATAGTGTTCGCATGTCATTCAGTGGCAAGTGTAAAATAGATTAACCGTCCCTGATCTAGACAAAATATTACACAAAACTAGTTTCAAATTAATGGTGTGCTCTTGTTTGGGTAGTAGTTTTCTAAAATTACGAAATGCATTCGAATTTCAGGTACCCATCACTTGGCCTATAGTGTAGGCTAAATGACTTTAGGACAAATGATTTTTGTGAAATTAATTTTTAGGACAAATGACTTTAGGTTAAATGAATTTTGGTAAATTTAATTTCTAGGTCATTTATTTAAAATGTGTTTATGTTGTCTTCAGAAACATTAGTTATGATTTGTAGGGATGTTGCTAGATGGCGAGGTGTGTAATGTTTTGTTAAATAGTATAAACTACCGTTTCAAAATACATTTGTCTTTTCTCAATTTACTACTGCCCAAGGTATAACAGCACGTCCATTAGCATATAGTACTACTTTTGTATGTTGAACTTTTTGCAATGCCAAAGTTTTGTACCGTTTTGTATCAGAAATAAAAAGTTTTGTACCCGTACCCTTTTTGAGTAACTAGCATATAAATGTGGCCACTCCATGTTGATAATTTTGTATTATTTTGAATTTGGAACTTTGTTTCGGTGCCAAAGTAATTTTTTATCTGCCTTTCTTCGTATACTTGTTTATTAATTTCATTAAATGAATTAATTAACTATTAATGTATTCTATAATTATATTAACGTAATAGAGTTTGTCTCCGGCTTCATTCACATTTAGGTTGGGTAAATTAACTTTTTTTCTATCGAATAATCTAAACCAGGCTTTCCCAAACTTTATGCACTTGTACCTTACTTGAACATTAAAAATGAATGTTAAGCCTCACTTTCTTAGAATAAAAATAACTTTTATCGCTAAAATAAAAAAGGAGGCAATTATTATTTCATTGATTTCTATAATTTCTGATAAGAACGTTGTAGAAGTTGTGACATATTAAGAATAGTAATGTTTTGGAAAATATCCATAGAATATCAAGTTTATTTTAACATTTTATTGGTTAGATACTATTTATGAAAAATATGTAGCCTACTTGTCATTTGGAATAATGAGATTTTTCCTGTCACTGTTATCACTGGTTCATGTCATCTTCTGTTTTTACTAAACGCAAAGGAATAGAAGGCCTTTTTCAACTTCTAGTCGATTTCTCTAATTAAAATTTTTATACTTGTTGAGAAATTATTTTCATACAAATTGCATGTAGATGCAAACACCAAAATTAATTTTATTGCTCTGTAAGTCAAACAGAATATTTATTTTTTACAGTCAATCAGATCTTTAGCAAGTTGGAGGAAGTGAACAATTGGTTCATAGATAAAATGATTCTGCGCCTCACCTGAAATCCCCTCGCTCCTCACAGTTAGAGAAATCCTGATCTAAACTAAAAAAATATAGAATTCAGACACGTGTGAGGTGAGAATTTTTTGTTGTATGTTGATGAAACCTTAACTACTACCTAAAAGAAGGAACCAAAATATATTTATTAAATGTTTGTGTTCTTTACATAAATATTTGCTCAATTACGTGGGTACATTGTTATAATGGACACCAAAATAAATAGTTTAAATTTATTATCTAATAAACAAAACTAAATAAAAATAAATTAAAAGCAAAATAATAAAATATCTGAGAACATACCTATATTTAAGGCACAGCTGCAAGCACAGTTTCGGTTAAAATTTTCGAGCTGTCGTCTGCACACCATTGTATAAGAGGTAAAAAACCTTTGGGTATCTCTTTCTCTCTTACACACATACAAGGCCATGTAGCATTTTGACATAGTTAATTTGTATGAATATATAAGATATATCAATGTATGATTAGTAAAATGAAATAAATACGTTAATAAAAGGTTTGAAGAGAATAGGGAACTCAACACTCCTGTCTTGTTTCTTTAAATAAGTCGATGTAGGCTAATATAGTATAACTTCCTACAAGCCTATAACCTAAATGAGCGTTTGAACTTCTATACAAAGTTTGTTACTCAAACACATGTAATTAAGTGTTAAGCTACATTATTTCATTAAAGTTATTGAACATTAAATATAATATGGCTTTTGAAAGCAATAGGCTATACAATTTAAGAGCCAGCTTAAAATATACTGTAATATAATAATATTCCCCATAAACCTATAACCTAAATGATATAGTTTGAATGTAAAATACTACACAAAGTTTTTCATTCAAACAAATGTAATTAAGTTTTAAGCTACTTTTTTCATTAGGAGTATACTTATCTTATATATACAGGATGTCGGGAAAAATAGGATTTTTCCACAAAAACCTGATTTTCACAGATAGTTTCACCATGGAAACACTTATTTGCGTTATTTGTCGCATGGCTGTAAATATTTAATAAAAATATATTTTTAGCTAAACAAATAACTGAATCTTTATTGTTGGTCCAAACACAGTCATCACATCTTTCATTCTGCAAATAAAATACTTCTCTTTGACTCCTGATTTCACTTTAGATGTTGGTCTATGCACATCTAGATTGTAATTGCCTAAACGGGGAAGCATTTATTTATTATTGGAATGTTGCTATCGTTAATTTGCATTTAAATCAATAACATCAGCTGTCAGTTTCATAAACATATTTTGTACATTTTGTTTCGCGCGTGAGCTATAAAAATATATAAAGGATACAATTATGTTTAATATTATGTTTTAGTATGTATTATAAGATCAAAAATGATAAAATGAACTTAAGATATGTTTAAAAATACCCATTTTAATTATCTAAATATGGGTTTTGGTGTTCATTTTTTCAAATAATTGGTTTTGATATTAATTTTATCAAATAGTAACACATTACAAATACAGTACGTTCAGTTATGTTTCAATGCTACCACGCAATTTTGAGGGGATGATATTTCAATGTAATGTTTTGTGTTTTCCATCTATCTTTTCACATTCTTACAAATACATTAAGTTAAGTTATGTTTCCATGTTGCTACTAAATTTTGAAGGGGGATATTTCAAAGTAATGTTTTGTGTACCACTTCTATCTTTTCACATTCTCTCTCTCACACTCTCTCACACATCTTCTATTGTTTTATCTTTGACCTTTTCCCTCTCTTGCACACACTCTCCACTCACATACACTATTAAAAAATCTTTCACACATATTTATCACACTCGCTCTTAAACTCTCTTTAAACTCACTCAATTTCTCTTAAACTCTTTCTCTCTCTCTCAAACTTTATATTACACGCTCTCATATTTTCCCTCTGTCTCAAACTTTCTCTATCTGTCTCAAATTCTTTCTCTCAAAATCACGCTTTCCCTCAAACACTTTCTCTCTAACTTTATCTTAATCCAACCATCACTCTATATCACAAATTCTCTCTCAATCTGTCTTTCTATTAAACTCTTGGTCTCAATATTTCTCTCTAACTCTTTTTCACTCAAACTTTCTCTAACATTTTCTCGCTCCCTAAAATTTCTCTCTCTCTAACTTTAGATCTCAAATTTTCTTTCATACGCTCTCGTATTTTCTCTCTCTCTCACACAATGATTCTCACAGTCTCTCTCCCAAAATTTCAATCACACTCTCACACACTCTCTCTTTCTTACACACATTCCCTCACTTACTTTAGCAGACACTCTCCCTCACAATCTCTCTCACACATACACTCTCTCACTTTATCTCTTTTCACACACACACACACACACACACACACACACACACACACACACACACACACACACACACACAC
>CABFOV010001184.1:57560-71660 GCA_902141375.1 Timema poppense
TACACTAAAAGTAGCTGTTACACTGTCATATTTTACTTGCGCCAATCCATTTGTCATGCAAATAAAAGTTTACACTAAAAGTAGCTGTTACACTGTCATATTTTACTTGCGCCAATCCATTTGTAGTGCAAATAAAAGTGTACACTAAAAGTAGCTGTTACACTGTCATGTTTTATTTGCGCCAATCCATTTGTCATGCAAATAAAAGTTTACACTAAAAGTAGCTGTTACACTGTCATGTTTTATTTGCGCCAATCCATTTGTCATGCAAATAAAAGTGTACACTAAAAGTAGCTGTTACACTGCCATATTTTAATTGCGCCATTAGTCATGCCAATCCATTTGTCATGAAAACAGAGGCCTACACTAAATTTTGAGTATCGTGCACACATACTTACCTGCGAGACACTTGAGTTTATGCTACCATAATTATATTATAATTATTCTCCGTTCTTTATTTATACTTTTTATTTAGAAAATAAGTTATAGTGTCTTATTTCTACACATTCTTCTTTCACTGTTTTGTTCACCTTGAATAGACTTATTTGATAAGTATATTTATTTCCGGTGATAGACGACCTCGATATTGAATGTTATCAATGTTTAGACAGCCTGCAACCTATCAAAGTACACGTAATGCACAATTTTTAATGCTCATAATGGTCACAGTTATTTTACATTACGTACATGTTTGAAATAATTTCTTCAAATCAGTTAATAAATGAATAATAAGAGAATGGACTCACGTCTTAAACTAATAAATAAAGAATGAACTTAAGGGAAATCGTGAATCGGATTCTTTTTGATAAAACAATTTTTTTTCTCAGCAAGAATAATTTTGAGTTATATATATATAAAAATTTAATTTGCTTTAAAATCTGTTTTAATTAATAAAATTTGATTATTTTATTTTTCTAAAATCATAATTTCTATGTATTTGATTTTTTATATTTGACTTAATAACTTATTTTAGATTAAAGTGTAAATATTTCAATACAATCGCCTAAATACTTTTTAAATAATTAAATATTACTTCCATATCTAAAAATAACAATTTTTAGAAAGCAGTTTGTAATTATTTATTTAATTTTTAGCTTACTGTGTTAAGGTTTCAAATTTACATACATTTTCTGATGGATTAATTGTGAGCTAGCAAATGTTTGACTATTGACTCTAAGAGGTCGTCTTTTAAAACTTATGATGAATCCATCTCGTGCTGTAAATTGCTTTAACACATCACTTCACTTAATGCATTTTTGCGTGGAGCTTCCATGTTTGATGGACTTGACAATACCTGAAACTAGCAGAGAATTTAAGAATTCTGTTCTAACATTTAAAGTAGACAAATACCCCTCCCCTCTTCCCCCCTATTATTTTCTTTCACAGCTTGAACTTATGACGGCTGATGACAGCACTCCCAGCTGTGGACACCGACACTCAAACAAGAGTATTAGTTTATTTCATATCATGTTGCAGTTCTGAGGCTCGTCTGGTCAGCTCATTCCACAATTTAGTAATTCTATATTTCATCTTCAGGGCAGTTGGTTGGTCGTACTCTCTCGAAACTTACCAGAAATATTTTACAGATATTTTTTTAATATGGGTAAAAAAAAACCCACTGATTCGCATTCGCAAGAGGAATAAATTTGCTAAATGACTTATGGCCAGTAGATTGAAAAAGAAGCTAACTGGAAAGTAGCTATTTTTTAGTAAATATATATCCATGTGGAATATCCTAAATTTGAAAACCCATATTATTCTTGTTTTAAAGATAACGTATTTTATTTATAAATATTTTTGTTTTAGAGAAGTCATTGAGGCAAATAATAGCAACCTCATGACGGAGTTTGATCCAGCTCGGCACATATAATCTTCGTGAACCAACGAGACACAAATCAGGAGCTAATCATTTATACCGCTTTTATTATTCAGTTCTTAACTAAACTTGAAATTGCAAATAACAATAACAGATATCACAATGTGTACCTTAATAATAGCATCTCAACGATGATACAAAATTTAACTCTTTAAAGTATTAGGTTACTAAATATCCTTCATGGCTCCGGCTCTTAGCTTTTTCGCTTAGTGTTATGAAACCATCTCCCCTTCCCCCAAATGGTCTGGCAACCGATGAAATAATTGTAATTTAGAATTAAACACATCTGAGCAGATCCGGAGTCCAGAATGACCTTAAAACGTCACTTCTTTTGAGTATTAAATTTGAAAAAATTTGGGAGATATTCCGTACTCCCTCCTCCGGGTAAAAGTTCTTCCCCTTCACCCCATAAATTACTTCCTGGATCCACCACACCTTCCATCTAACCAAAACAAACACTGTTAAAAAATAAATTGAATATCAGTTCCCCAACTATCAAAAATACTTATTTTTAATATGTTTGATGATACCAAATTGTTTGTAGATTGTTCTAAAAAAATAATTATTTGTCCAAATTTTATTCACAAATGAAATGTTTACGTTTAACTTTAATTCAGAGTACTCTTATGGCTCGTCTACAAACAACATACCCACTTGTCGGAATGGACTCGTAATTATACAATCGCAAGCTTACCGGTAATTACGTTTCTCTTAAATTCGAAATAGTCATTCTACAATGAAAAGTTATAAGACGTAATTACCACCAATAAGAATTAAGACGAGTTAACCAATGAATAAAACAATAAATATAACTGACTATGCCAAGAGAATCATTGTATTAATGATCAAAAGACCATTCAAATAAATATATAGTTTTGTTTTTATTTATTATTATTATTATTATTATTATTAGTAGTAGTAGTAGTAGTAGTAGTAGTAGTAGTAGAGGGTACGGGAAAAACGCGCACTTATTTAATGGGTATTAAGTATTAAATTTAATGCAATCTTTCACAACTACCTAAAAACATAAACAACCTACGTTTTTTGAAACGAACTTTAATTTATCTTAGATTAAAATCAACATTTATTTGGGAAACTCTTGTTTCTGTTACATTTTGAGTAAAAATACATTTCTTAATTTGAATCGATGAATATAGGAAAGTATTGATCTTTAATTTATATTATATATTTATTTTGAGCCAAATTTATTCACCCACTCAAAGAACGCCACCTATCCCTATCCTGAGGTAGTTCTATCCAGTCCACCTCACTACGTCCTATCACTTTCAGGTCCATTCTGATATTATCCTCCCATCTGCGTCTAGATCTTCCCAATGTTCTGGAGAGGGGGGAACCTCTTAATAATAAACGCACTTAGTACACTCGGCCGGGATTCGAGCCTAAGCCACTCCATTACCAGCAAGCTATACAAGATGAGCCTGATGTTTATTCTATGTGTTGGTAATAACTAAATTTATAAATCATTTTTAAAGACAGTTTTTACTATTGTATATCTCTACTATTCATTTAATAAATTAATAAAGTCTGTTCATGGTAGATCTTTTACCTGGATGACTGTTCAAAAACTATATGTTTAGGTTTTGGGTTGCCATCACTTGTAAAAGATCACTGTTTTGTTATAAATGTTAAATTTTTTAATTACATGCTATATTTTACATTTAAAATAACGTAAACTTAAGTTTTCTTACACTGTTTCATAGCTTTTAAGAATTTCATTTTACCCAATCCGAGACAATATTTTAAACATAATTAAAATTACTTATTCTCCGTTTTGGAATGCTATCTATGGTGTGTAATATAGTGCATACAATACCTTTTAATACCGGGATCGGAATCATTGGTGTGTTCAACAAACACCCCCCCCCATCCCCCTACCTTTCATCAGACAGCAGTATCTTATACTGCCTCACACAACTAAGTCGGAAAGATAAGGAATATTTTCTAGGTATCACTAAACTATGGTAGTTTTGTATTAAAATGGCACAAGTACAGATTTAAAATACGCGATAATAATTTGAGCTCAAGACAAACACAGAGCGTGTCTCCACAAAGGTCCAAGCTCAAATGGTGCTTTGGTGGTCAACGCAGGTATATTTCAGTAGTTTTATGAGGAAAGGGGTTCTAAGAGGGGTTCATTTTATCATTTTTACCTGTTGAGAAATAAATTAGTCCCATGACGAATTTATCACGTGAACGATTCACCTTGAGAGAAAACAAGACCAAGCGAAATGTAGATAACAAACACAATGTCATAATGGATAAATATTCCCTAAGGTTATGATAAATAGAATAAAATCTATGATTGATATACTTTCGTAGATATTCAAGTCTGGGAAGCGGGCTCTCCATTCTTCCTATCTAACTCACGAGATACGTGCGATTCAGAAATTCCCGCACGTTGAAAATGAAGTGTCATGGCACTCCTTCCTGTTGAACCCTCATTTGCTACACGCGCGATAAATGAAGCATCTTGTAACAGCTCCGTCACTATTTCTTCCAGATAGGTCTTCAGTCAAATGTGGTGGCAGGAGGTAATGATACCCGCCCATCCATTCACAGCAGACCGCTCTTGATGGTTGTGAGGAAAGGTAGCATGGGGGTTTTGTTCAGCCCAAACAGGGTACGGATATTGAAGAAGCCATCTTTGCTGAATCCTTAGCTCTGTTGGTAGCGTGTCTGCCAACTGAGCTAAGGGTCCTGGGTTCGATTCCCGGCATGGCTTAGAGTGATCAATGATGGCAATTTGGATTTATTCTTTCACATTGATAAATTAACGGCCGGGGACTGGATGTTGGGCCCGTCCTAGTTTTAAGATAGTTTATTAGGTAAAATGAGTTACGACAGGCCTAGCCAGCCGATATTGGAAAATATATGGCTTGAATAAAAAACTTACCCGGGAAAAAGGCTGGAAACAGTATTGGGTGTAAAAAACTCTGGTGAATGATGCCTCATCCGTGAACAGTAAAAAAGGGGTGGGCTCATTCAGACAACGCTGCAAAATCAACTAACAAAATTGAATCCATCGTGGGAAATCCTCCTCACGCAATCTGTACAATGACAAGGATACACCTATCTATCAACAAGACTCTCTAAACAGTTGTATTTTTTTCCCCAATTGACGTGTGATGGCACGTAGTGTATTAGTAGATGGTTACTCTGCTGCACCCGCAAAAATCTCCTCCTTGACAGCAATGGTTTGAGCCTGTAGTGAATGACCTACATGAAGCAATCTACGTAGTGAAGCTGTTTACTCCAGTCACTGATGAAGTACTTACTTGCAACGTTATCCATTCCGGGGGGCGCCAGTTCGGAAATTGTACTTGCAGATGCGCATGCATTTCCCGCGGATACCCCGTACATGAAGTGCACGGTCCTGAGCTCTGCAATAGTGTATTGTTTCATTTGACAGACGTAGCAGTGAGTGAGTGTAAATAGATTACGAAAGTAGCACGACACCAGTCACTATCACGCCTCAAACACAAACAGACCAACAGAGCCATGTTCCAATGATACAAGAATATACACTTTGACCGCAGTAGAGCCACACGACGGTGTCTGTGGATAGTGGTAAAAGTTAGACCCCCCGTCCTGTGATTCAAGATTAAGCTAGTAGGAGAAGAAAGTCTATGCTTATTTCGACGGAATGGGATCAGACCGTCTCATCTTCATTGGCCTCTAACCTGACTCAGGATCACTTCGAAGGACATGGATTCATATATCCGTGTATATATATAAAATTTACAAAACATTTATATATATATATATATATATATATATTATATGTTGCTTCTTATTAATCGATTGATCAAATAAAGTTGTTGATAAAATGTTAGGCCATTTAGAGTTATAAATGAACACTATATATATAATATGTTGCTTATTATCAATCGATTAGTCAAATATAGATATCGATAAGCTTTTAAGCCATTTATATTTATAAATTAACACTTTTCTCACAACATTTCATAGATTATAATCAAGGTAAAGATAAAAATTGATGATTGATGACTTTTTGGTTCCGACTGAAAATACATACTAATAGAGGATTGGTTAGGGGTTAAGTAACATATCGTGGTGTGGTTCAACATTTAAGGTTGTCAAATGGTGTGAAACCAACATGAAATTTAGATTACCACAAGAATAAATCCTTTTTAGAGAATTATCAAAATAATTGTTGAGCTGCCAACACTGACAAGAGAATCTTATACTATAATCGTAAACTGTCAAATATTGACAGCTAAAGAATACATAGCTTGGCGTACAAACACATGAAAGTAGGTACGGAAACCTTTTAAGCTATCAACTCAGTTTATCACTATGTCGACACACAGTAGACTGCATTGCTAGGGACAAAAAGGTACAGGTTCATTTATCGTTCGGATGCATTGGTGGTGATTTAAAGACTTTATCTTATATTAACTACGCCAACATAGGAGGGATGAGGAAGGTAGAATATATTAGATATGTATCCGCATTTGCATGGAGGTAAAGTGGGGAAACAATTTATGGAAAAAACCTTAGTACACCCGACTAAGATCATAACCTGGACCTCCCAGTCTCTGACCAACTAGACTGAATGGCTTAACGTTTAAGCCGCGTGTCCACCAGCATGGATTTCCCTGCTCTTCCTTCACGCAAAATACGTCTCAATTGCCTTTAAATTCCATATTCCCTATCCTTACCCTAGTAATGTAAATATGCCTATCAACCGGACGGGTAATAAGAGGCAGTATGCACAAAAAATAACATAGTGGAATTTAAATGAAATAATATAATACGGCACAGAAACATATTGAGAAAAAAGTAATATTTATGTCCACCAACGAGCGTAGCAATCAATTTTCCAGACCTTAAAATAAAAAATATATGGCTTTGGAAATATCTCAAAAACTATCGGTTTTATAAAATGTATATTTAAAATAAAAGTTTTTAATTTTTAATGGTACTAAAACTCTGCAATACTACATCATTTCGTATCTCAACTAGTTGTGGAGATATGATAAACAAATTGAAAATTTCCTCTTATGAAAAGTACCCTCAAAAACATTTTAATCGGAAACTGAGATGTGCTATTTTATTTGTAATGTTTAACCATTCTTGGATACAAGCACAGACTAAACTGCTGGAACAAAACCCACTGATGGATCGGAAGTGGGAGCTGAATTGTATCCATTCAGACATTTCTTAAACAAGCACCACAAATAAAAAGTATGATTTGTATCCACTAGAAATATTTTTATTATATCCACAAAATCCTAATTGTATCCATTCTGAATGGTCTCTATTGAGACAGTTTTCAAATAAACGACTTTAACAAAAATCCTATCCACTGTCATTATTTGCATTATATCCACAAAAGCTTGAATTGTATCCATTATGAATGGTGTCCATTCAGATATTTTCTTAAACAAACACCACAAATAAAAAGTATGATTTGTATCCACTAGAAATATTTGTATTATATCCATAAAATCTTAATTGTATCCATTCTGAATGGTCTCCATTCAGACATTTTCTTAAACAAGCACCACTAATAAAAAGTATGATTTGTATCCACTAGAAATATTTGCATATATCCACAAAATCCATTTAATTGCGGTGCCACCTGTCTGATAGATGGCAACAGCAAAAACTCTCTTTAACTCATTCCGTGTTTTACTAGACAACAGCACTATCACTAAGTTAATATAAACAAAAAAGATAAATATTTATTCATGTTTCTTTTAAAATAATAATAAAAGGGTACTTTACAAATGATTGATTTTTAAAAATAATTATCTAGTTTAAAATTGGTATATGGAGAAGCATTTACTAAAATAAATTAATATTTTAAATATTTTGAAAAATGTAATATTTCAGGATCCCGAAATTTCATGAAAAATGTGTTGATGCCTGAAAGGTTAAGTTTTGTTGAGGTGAGTTCGTTTATAGTATTAAAAATTATAACTATTGCCTATTAAATACTGTGGTGCCATGCTGTAACATTCTTTGAATATTTATGTTATAAATAACAACGTTCTTCTGTGATTGATGAAAGTTTCTTTGATTTTTTAAGATCATATATAATTTATTTTACAATATTAATTTTGCTATCATTGGAGATTTTTTTTGTTTCTGTGTGCAAAGATGGCAAAAAATATATAACTTGCCATATGATGACAAAGAAAAACAAGAGTACATAATAACTTTTAACCTTATTCTCAAGAATTCCCCTCAAATCACAAGACGAATTTTATTATTTAACAGTTAAAAACAAAGATTATTATTTTTAAACACTGGTCTTCCTCTCCTTTCACTTCATCTGGATAATTGATTAGGCATTAGGCCTATTGGGGATAAATTCACCTTGTCTGGACATATAGCTGTTGCGGAGAGTGGTAAATATAAACACTTTGGGGAGGGTTTCAATTAAACTCAACAAAACTAGTACATAAAACGTAGGCCTGTGTTCAAGTCGAGTATGATAGCCTATAAATAACATTTCTTAATCCACCTTCANCCTGTGTTCAATTTGAGTATGATGGCCTTTAATTAGAATTTCTTAATCCAACTTTAACCCAGGTAGCCCCACATTAATTCTTTAGTTTAGAGATAATACAATTTTTCTAAAATTTCATCCACTTTCTTCAGAATATTCTAATTTACAGATAAGTTCAACTCCATATCTTAGGGTGCCCCCAAGTTTATTTCAGCCCTAGCCCCCTCAAAACTGAAAACGTTCCAACGGCCCTGCTTCAAATGTTTAGTTGGCCAATAGGAGCCCTAATTTAATCATTGCACGTTTGATTTTTTTTTCCATGTCACTAAACGCAGCCATGCTAGAATTAATGATGAATTCTACATGTAGTAAGATTTTTTTTTTAGGAAATCTAAACCAATTTTTTAGCAGTCAACATGAATCACATTCTACTATATTATTATTGTAATTTTATAAACATTGATAATATTTATCAAAAGTGACGACTTCTGATCAAATAGCTTGACGTATGAATACGTGAAAATAGATCTATTAACTTTTCTAGCTGTCAGATAATGTTTTCCCTATGAAAATTGGACTGTAGTTGGTTTTTTTGTCGCTATCTTTGTATTTTTCATTTTCAAACCTTTGAACGCTTAATAATTATTTGACGACATGCCACCAGATAAGTCACTACCATTCATTATGACATATTACAGAAATATGACACTACTGTTTTAATGAATTGTAAATAGCTTGACAGTAAAATCCCAGTATAACTCAAAGCTGAATAGAAGATAAATAGACAGTTACTTAAGCCTTGACAAATTCACAAACATTTCAAAATTAATTTACCCACAGGTAATCCTAATAATTTTTTTTACAGCATTTGGTTGATAAGTAAGGAATTTAATTGAGTAAACTCACACTAAATTATTGTACTGACAAGACATCTTGTGAATGTGAGGAATGCCAGGCCTCCACCGTGGTTCGGATTCCACGTTAAACTGTAGGTCCTTCATTTCATCTCACAATCACCCTACCATTACACATTAGCGTAAGTGCGTATAACCCGAACGGGTAGTAAGACGCGTTGCTAATAATAATAATAATAATAATAATAATATTGTAAAATAACCTTCATCGATGGGCACGCAGATTAAGGTGTCAACTTAGTCAAGTATGTTTTGGTGGTGATGGATATGTCGGGGTTAAATAACAGTTTAGAATGATCTATTTCCTTTAATGCCTAACCACTTTTAATTTATTCAAATGCTGGTACTTTTATATAAATTATACTTTATCATCCTTGACCCATTAGTGTAAAATTATTTTTTTGTTTCTCAGATTTGTTTTAAGATACTGTAACCAGTTTTGGTGGCCGCATGGTCTAACGCACCACTCTCGCAGTAGACTAGACTGCTGATGACAAGGAGACTGAGGTTCGAATCTCGGTCGGGTGTACTAAAGGTGGTTTCTCCAAAAAGGGTTTCTATTCTCCCTCCACGCAAATGTGGGTACACTTTCTCTAAATATAACCTTCCTAACCCCATTAGTGTAATTAGTACATAAGCGTATTACCCTAAGTGGTAGTAAGACGCGGTGATAATAAAAAAAGGCAATACAATTAGTCGAATTCAAAATTAATATTTTTCGTCTTACATAAGGTAGACTATTAAAAATATTAAAAGGCATATTTTCAAACGTCGATTGGTGGGGAGTAGGACATCTTCACCCATAAAAAATAAAATTCAAAATTAACCACAAAAAAAATCTTAAATTTATGTTAAGTGAATCAGTAAACTTAAATGCGATTCAAAACTTTCCCTAACCTCTGGTCAATCCTGTGCTGATATAATGTGTGTTTGTAAACTACTTACATGTTAAATAAGGCAATAATATAATTTGTAGCTTTATTAAGATTTTGGTAGAGCTGCCTTTTATAAAATACAGACATAGTTGTTTGCTGTCAACATTGATGATATTTTACTTTGTTATTTTGACTACCTCTGTGATTTAGTGGTTGGACTTACTGGCTACAGATCTAGAGGTTCAGGGTTCGATTCCCGGTGCTTACAGATCTTTCTGTTAAACAGTGAATCTGGGATGGAGTCAACTCAACTACGTGAGGACAGTTGAGGAGCTACTTGAATACAGAAGTATCGGCTACGATCTAGCAAACTGAGATTAACAGCCGTAAGGTTCGTTCTGCTGGCCTGACCACATGACGCCCTCTATATTCAAATGATTGTACTATCTTTGCCAACATGCAGTGGTTGCTCGGTTGGTACAGTTCGATTTCGGGCTGATGCCATAGAGATTATAGAATTATTTTATAAGATTGATAAAAAAAAATATAGCACCACGTCTTACTACCCGTTCGGGTTATACGTTTAAGTACTAGTTACGCTAATGGGCTAGGAATTGGGGAAGTTGAAATTAGAGGAAGTGAACCCGCATTTGCGTGGAGGGATATTGTAAAAACATTTAGTATTAGTATTATTAGCATCGCGTTTTACTACCCGTTCGGGTTATACGCATTTACGCTAATGTGTAATGGTAGGGTGATTGTGAGATGAAATGGAGGACCTACAGTTTAACGTGGAATCCGAACCACGGTGGAGGCCTGGCATTCCCCACATTCACAAGATGTATTGTCAGAGGTGAAGGAAGGGTTTGGTAATCAGATAAATCTATGCCGGGACCGAGGATTGAACCCCGGCCGCCAGCATAGAAGTTTGACACCTTACCCCTAGACCGCCAGGTCACCAACATTTAGTAAAACCATCCCCAGGCTACCCGACCGTGGTTCTAACCTCGATCTACCCATCCTCGGCAGTCTAACTCAACACTAAACTAGCGCGTTAGCTAACTACGCCACAATGATGCTACTCGAGTACACAGGCGGTACTTGAAAAGATCGGAACACCGTTTAATGGTCAAGTCTTTATTTATACAGGAAGGTCTCTAAAGTCTTATCGGCCGAACCAGGGATAGTTTGTTTGCAAACACAATCTCGTATTTTAAACATTTGTGGGCCAAAGGTCGCCGACCGCCCTCTGATAATATTTTTATCATATTACACAATAATGATCAGGAAGAAGACAGTCGTGAATCTATACTAGATTTTCTTTATTTATAAAATGTTAAGGACTGACGTGAACAAAGTGAATGCATTGGACATGCTAAACCCCATTTCGTGAATTGAGCACATTTTTTCTCATTCCGTAAACTGTCTTCTTTGCTTGTCCATTTTACGGTCTGGATAAAAATTGCATTAACTCTTGCTCATTTCATGAACTGTAACTATTATTATTATTATCATCACCGCGTCTTACTACCCGTTCGGGTTATACGCACTTACGCTAATGTGTAATGGTAGGGTGATTGTGAGATGAAATGGAGGACCTACAGTTTAACGTGGAATTCGAACCACGGTGGAGGCCTGGCATTCCCCACATTCACAAGATGTCTTGTCAGAGGTGAAGGAAGGGTTTGGTAATCATATAAATATGTGCCGGGAAACTGTAACTGAATGTATTATAATTTACCACTGGTTTAACTGAAACTAGTTTTTAGATATTATATTAAGCTAACTCAACACAGCTTAACCTAACCTTTCATTCTAAAACAAAGGTTAAATTAACGACTGAACCTGTTCTTCGCTTGTCCATTTCACGGTTCTAGCAAAAACTTGTCCATTTCATGAATTGGATAATGATTGTAGCTGCCCAGTTCATAAGATAACCAATTCATTAACTGGGAAGCACAATTCATGAATTGGAATAATTTTTACTCAGTTTGAGAACTGGTCAAGGGGAGAGGCCAGTTCTCAAAATAGGCAGAAATTTTCCCGATTCACGAATTGGGAAAATTCACGAATGGGGTGTGGAACATAAAATATATAATTCAAAAATCTAATAATAATGTAATACCTTAAAAACATATATATTTATGTTCACTGAATTAAATTCACAATCATTCATTTTATGTGATTAAAGTATGAACAGCTGTTTTTGTGAGTCTAACGAGTATCTTGTTAAAAAAAAATTCTACTAACAAACAAAATTAGCTTACTTATTCATTAATTTAATATATTTGAAGTATTTAATGAGCACTTTCTGAACCAACTGATTACATTAGCACATGAGAATTTCTACGAGTGAGATTGAAAGTGCCTATTAATTTTGTCAGGAAAGCTATTTTCCCATACCTCCTAGGGTTCTTTTACATGTAACAATCGATATGGAAACGACAGTACTTCCCCTACGAAGGAAGTTGTACTGCGGATTTTCAACGCTCAACAAAAACCCATCAATCCCGTCTGGATTTGAACCCACGAGTATCGGGTCCTGAGACGAGCACTTAACCTCAAGACCAACGAGGTCAACAATTTTAATCTACTATAAGGCCGCTTACCCACTAGCAGAGACAAAACCAATATCAAACAAGAAAAATGGTTCGACGAAGAAGTTACCATTATTTTTTAATTGGAGTGTCTCCACAGACCAAAACTTTGTTCTAAAAGATTTCGCTTCTCGAATATCGAACTGTTTGACGAAATACGTTTGTAAAATGTTCGATGGAAACGTTTGAAGAGCAAACCAATCTGCGCGTGCGCGATTTAGCCACGTTCTCAACGTTTGCGAAGAGTCCTGCAGTCCGTCAGTCTTATGTTTTGAGTATACATGTAATTTACATAATTTTGACAGAAGAGACTGAAGTAGACTGTGAAATGATAATTTGTTATGTACATAAGCATCCTGTTACCTACGATATATCTAATAAGAAGTTACACAATATATTAATTTGTATCAATTCGTGGTAGAAAATAAATTAGTTAAAACTTTTTGTTTTATTTCATGAATGTATTGTTTTGTCTGATGATGATATCCCACAGCATCAAACACTTGTTCAAGGCAGCTATCTTAAACAATTTGTTCCAAACTAACTGTTTCGACCAGTGAGTAAGTGCTAAGTCCTTTCGTCCACGTAGCTACTCAAATAATACTCAAAAGTCACGCGAGTAAAACCTAAATTACCAGCCAGTAGCTTGACAATCACCGCTAATCAAGGACGTTGCCAGACCAACATTTTAGGGGTGGTTTGGGGGACATGACTCCCCAATGGTAACCGACAAAGAAATATTTCGAATATTAAATGCCTTTATAAAATATCTAAAATTATTTTAAATGTTAAATAATGGCAGGGATTAAATACTAAGTGCTATCAATTTGTTTTAACATTTAGAAACTACATAGCGCCTCCTCCTTCCAAGTCTGAAAATTTACATTGAACAATTATTAAAAAAAACATATAATGGTAGCTAACTGGAGTGGCGGGTTTCAGGTAGGGGCGTGGGAATTTAGAGGAGTAGTAATTTTTTGCCTCCTCTAGATTTATTTAACTCTTTTACGAATATAATACGATTAAGAAAATTCAAATAGCTTCTAAATCTAAAGGAATTGATTGAATTAATATTTTTTAATATGAGAACAGTTTTAAATATATTTTAAAGGCATTTTAAATGTATAACGTAAGACCGCTCCAAATAGATTCTATAGAAGTAAAATTGAAAACAAAATCTTTGACCACTCCAATAGCTTTCCGGTTGCTGGAGGAGGACCCCCGGAACTCTTTGAGCTGGGGGGGGGGACAAATACAGGTATTTTCAATTGAACAATTACTGTTCTAAAGACTTTGACTTTTATGTCTAGCTGTAAGATGTTTGGGAGGTTGAAGCTGG
>CABFOV010001184.1:71821-130409 GCA_902141375.1 Timema poppense
TTTTTTTATCCCACACGCTCATTTTTGTTTATTTTCCGATTCATTTGAAACGTGTTATCTTGGAACTACCATTCGAATAGTTCTCAGTTAAAATGTTTTGTTTCCTAATCTCAAAGATCAAGACTTAGACGCGAGAAAAGGGAAGTGTTTTTGCAATTTTTCATATCAAAATTTTTTTGGTAAAAATAAACCAAATAATACTCCAGTATATACAAAGAGTAATTTTCTTCACATATAGATATCTACAGTTCTAGTATATATATGTTTAATTACCGCGTCTTACTACTTGTTTAGGTTATACGCCTATGTACTAATTACACTTATGAGTTAGTGATTAGAAAGGTTTAATTTAGAGGAAATTCACTCGCATCTGCGTGAAGGAAAAGTGGAAAACCATTAAGGAAAACCCACCCTCATCGGGCCCGATTGGGTTTGAACCCCGATCTCCCCGTCTTTGGCAGTCCAGTCCAACACAAGCTTAGTGCGTTAATCCACGTGGCCACCGAATCAGATCCTTGAATATCTCTCAAAGGTACCCAGGAATTTTGTCTTCATTTAATAAAAGATTCCATCTAATGCCGCTATGCTCATTATAGATATTAAACAAATTGTTGATATCACCATGTGAAGAAAATTAAACTCTACGTTTCTAGTGGGTAAATATTTTATTTATTTTGGCCAAAAAAAGTTTTTTTTATAAAAAAACACTGTCTTTTTCACACGTTTCCTATACACCCACCTTAAGGTGGATTACCCCATTTTGTTAATTTTATCTTCACGCAAATGCGGGTGCATTTCCTTTAAATTCCACCTTCTACATCTCTACTCCATTAGTATAAATATGTGTGCCGATAGCCCCGAGAGGTAGAAAGACGTGGAACACAAAATAAAAACCATCGCATTTTTTGACGCGGTTGTTGCCTCGGATACCTCGCGATTGGCTGACCTTCCCCACTAGACTCATGTTGTCATAGTAACTTTTGACTGTCGACACACGCGCACAAGCTCGTCGTCAGCTGATTGCGCGCCTAGAGACTCGGCAAACTCGGGCCGAGTTGTACCCGCGGTGTTTACCCGATGACAGCGCCAGTGGCTGTCTGTTGACGGTCGTGGTAAGGGCGTTTACGACGGATAACGGGGGACGGGAATTTCAGGAGTCAGCGGTTAGACCAGGTACGCCTCTTTCACACCTTCACACAATGTTTTGGTGGTTCTACAAACGCTTTCTTTTGTAAAAAGGGCTATTACAAAAAAAAACTACCATCAAAAATTATAAATTTCAATGAATACATGAAGCATTAGGTTTAATATAAAGCTTACTGACTGAGCGTAGCGAGAATTTGTTTTAACTTGACCGTTTGTCATTTCATATGTCTGTCAGGATCTTTGTTACACGATAGCTATGAAACGCGTTGAGCAATTTTAACAAAATTTTGCAGGGACATTTTTTGAACTTAGGCCAAACAACGTCTATACATATATGGTTTATCAAGCTAATTATCAGTTTCAAGATAGATAGTGGATACTTAAAAATCCATATGTTTGTTCCACCATACCTACCAAATATTTGGACCAATATTAACTAAATTTGGCAGGGAGATTATCTGAACCAAGGCCGAACGATTTGTGTACATGGTTTTTCCATGCGATTATTACTTTCAATATAATGACTGCTTTAAATGTGTGTTTCTTAGCCCGTCAAAAGTGATTTGAAAATATGATTCTAAGCAATCTATCGAGCACCTAAGCTGTATTATTTTAAAATTATGGTGACATGTATTGCAAGACTGGCGTCTTACACCACGTGAACAAAGGTTATTATCTATATTAATAAAACGAAGAGTTTGTCTGTCTGTTTGATGAGCATTCCACGATATCTACCGCACGTCAAGGGCTGAAATTTTAAAATTAGTAGCTCCTCTGTACCATCATGTGCACCTAGAGGCTGGAATTTTAAAATTATTAGCTCCTCTGTACCATCATGTGCACCTAGAGGTTGGAATTTTAAATTTTTAATTGGTTTTTCTTAAATATATTAAAAATTGGTTCTAATTTAATAAAATGAGTGTTTTCTGTATTTCTGAAGCTAATAAAAGCGTTTACTCGGGGTAACCCGTCCATTGCATGGTTACTCCAAGCAAAGCTGGATTCTGATAGTCTATGAATATAACCTACTATTGTAAATGGTATTCATTTATTTACTGTCAAATTTGATCGCCAAGGGAAAAAATATCAACTTCAAATTCAAAGAGAAATTACAGGAGATATTTCAACTTAAAATAGAAAAATAAATCTTAAAAGACTTCAGTAACGATAAGAACATGACGTACTTCCCCTTTTTTGAAATGAGTGAAGTTTACTATTTATAGAACTACTAGTGAGACTGTCATAACGATAAGAACATGGCATTATTCTTAACATTATGTAATTTTCATTGTTTTAATGGATGTGTGCGAGATGTTTGTTCATAGAACTACTAGTAACACTGCAGAAACGATAAGAACATGACATTTTTCTTAACATGATATAATTAGAATTTTTTTAAATTAATTGAGGTTTTCTATTCGCTTAAAACTATAAGTTGGTATAATGCACCAGACAAAAAAATAGACTGATCACCTACTCAAACGCTCCAACATATTCTTCAACATTGTTTAACAAAATAATAACAACAGTTACAGTATTTTGTTATGGCAGGTGCAGCTTAATAAAATATAGAACACTAAAGTAGAACGAATTAAATAAAAATACATAAAAACATATATTTAATTTTCTAAATATAATATATCATTTTGTATGTTATGGACTACATTCTTACCCAATCTAATAAAACCCAGCCTTCCAGTATAATTTTAATGAATACAATAATAATCATAATAATAATGAATATCCGTCAAGGGTGTCCTGGAATTTAATGAAAACTTTTTCTATTCATTTAAAAAGTTTGTCATCTAATGCTGCTATGCTCATGAAATATATTCAACAACTCTTGATATCACCGTGTGAAAGAAATTAATTTTTTTTTTATATTGAATCATTTTTTATTTTATTTTACCCAATAGTAAGTTTTGCTATAAAAACTGGGTTTTTTCTCGCATCCGCTACACTCTTATATTACAGCTACATTTTACCTCTTTCTCTGGCGTGATCACTTGAGATTCGATGTTTATATTAACATAGGGGAGCAGTGGTGCACCTAGAAAATTACTTGGGGGTGGGGCTATATTCAAATTGAAGCTATTATTTCTGTACTTTTCCGATTGGAAATTTTAGGGGAACTTTTAATTTGAGTATCGAGTCGTAGTTTGGTCCTAAAACTTGCAGTCGACACGTACTTATTTGGTGCACTCTAATGTATTTCTACTTATTATGTTTTAAGCGTTTTTATTTCCTGCGCGTCTCATTACTTGTCCGGGATATACTCATATTTATTAGATATGCTAAAGTTTTAAGGATTAGGAAGGTGTAATATTGAGAAAACGTGCCCGAATTTGCGTGAAGAGGGAGCTAGAAACTATTTAAGATAAATCAACTTTAGTACACCCGGCCAGGACTCAAACTCTAACCTCGTGAACTAGACTGAATAAACTTGACATTTAATCTGCATGTCCACCGGTCCGGGTGTGTAATAATAAAAGTTTTACGAAAATTGTCAAGAGTTCTTGAATTAATCAAGATGAAGGGAATATAATTCCTGCTTTTATCAAGTGATATTGTGTAGTGAGCAGAAAAATGGGTGTGCTGGTCTAATTTTAAAATTTAATGTATTCAACTCAAAATATATTGTGGTTTATGTTATAAATCCCTGTTGGTATCTGTCAACTTAATTTTGGGGTAAATAATACTTTGAAGTAAAATACTACTATCTAAATTTGTTGACTTGCTAGACAACTGAACGTATACAATACATTTTAGAGGCTCCCTTAGCGGGGGAGGCGACGGGAATCATGTTAAGTTACGTGTTTTTATACTATTCATATGATCATCTCATCTGCTCAGGTAATACACATACATGATAATTACTCCACAGGGGTAGGTATGTATGAGGAAGGAAGAATTTCGGAGGTAATATACCTGCTTTTGCGTTGAAGGAGAGAAGGAAACCTTTTAGGATAAAAACACACTCGGTAGACCCGACTGGTACTCGAACCTTGATCTCCACCATCATCGACAGTTATAGGATATTCCGAGTGTGACTCCTTAGACCAGCGTTTTTCAACTGGTTTGCACATTGGTGTTTCACGAAGGGTTTAGAGGTGTGTCGCGGGAGTATGGGGAAAGATTCAAAAGAAGCGGAAAAAAAAATCAATAATCAACATTATTTAAAAAAATAACACTATTAGAATTTAAGCTTTTGCACTTTCAAACAAAATATTAATACTTTTTTAATGATAAAAATAATCTCTCCTTAAACCAACTTAGCAATTTGTGCACTCACTTCGGTGGCCGCATGGACTAAGGCACTACTCTCACAATAGACTAGACTTATGTTGATGGGAAGATCGGGGTTCGATCCCGGTTGGTTGTATTGAAGGTGGTTTTCCCTAAATGGTTATTCAATCTCTCTCGACGCAAGTGCGGGTGCACTTAATCCAAACTAAACCTTCCTAATATCTAATACATTAGTGTAATTAGTAAATATATGCACAACCCTAACGGGTAGTAAGACGTGGCGCTAATAAAAAAAATTAGCGCATTGCCTTGAGTTGAAAAAGGTTGAAAATCGGTGCCTTAGATTATTCGACCACCAAAGCATATCACCTTTTATGCTATTCTTAGTAATCTTTTTTTTACAGATAACCTTTCATTTTTCCTTCCTATAACAACTAAACACGCTGGATTAAGAGTCGCGACACGTCTCACTCCAAGATAGCGCACACAAACAAAGTATTATCTTGATACACATTGCGAATTTTGCGACTATGTATCTTCTATGCCTCGCTAAACATGCTTTAAGTTATTTTTTTCCCCTTGAGAAAACTAATTAGCTAAATTGTCAACAATTGAATGGATACTACTTACAAATGCGTCACAACAGTTTTAATTGCATTTAAAAAAAACTCTGCCGGTTGTTTCACTCTTAACATTGCAGTACATATCTTATGAAACGCACAGTTGCCAAATCTTATCCACTTGAGACAGATTGACAATATTTATTTATTACAAAAAAATCAAGTCAAACAAAGTTGAGACACTTCATAGATATATATTTGAAGTTTGATGTATGCCAATAAACGTGTAATATTGTGTTTATTATTATTGTTATTATTATTATTGTTATTATTATTATTACATTAAACCTGCTTTAAATATACACAATACAAAATCATCTGTGATGAGTAGGTTGGGTTTGAATTTTAATTTGTCAAACTGAAGATATTTTTCACAAGTCGGTTAGAATAAATGGTTTTCCCTCCTCTATCTTTACGAATGTGCTGCACTTTCTTAAACAATCACCAAACTGATCCACACAGTGTTAGATTGATTAGAATTCAAGTCAATTATTGCTTTATGTTCGATAACAGTTGAGCTCAAATAACCAAACCCCAAGTAGGCCCGCGCCAAAATAATAATCGGAACACAATACTAAAACTCACAGCCGGTAAGCAAACTTCTAAGCTAAGTTTCAAACAGCTGTGCTTTATCTTTCCAAGAGGACATTAGTTCAAATTTCCTACCGTTATCGGTAGTGGTGCTTAACTCAGCAGGGCTATATTAATATTTAAATGTAGTGCTAGGCCACCGACAAATAATATACCTCCCCAGACACTCAGACTCCAAGTTTAAATGGTTGCGCTCCTTTGGGTAGCTTGAGCCCTTCGCCACTAGGATCGTTGCGGTTAGTCCTATCATCACCCAGCAGTGACACTAGCGAAGCCCAGTGTTGAAGGGCTCAAGCGGGCAAAAGGAGCGCAGAAAAACCCCGTAAGGTTGAGAGTCTGTTTCTATCAATTGTCTGTGTGCTAGGCCTATGTCTTGCACCTGTTTTTTGGCTATATGCAACTTAAACTAATTTAAAACAAAAATATAATGTATTTAAGATGAGGAAATTTTCGAAGAGAGTGTACCAGTATTTGCCGGGAACTATGAAAATAACACTTGATAAAACTAACTTCAAAGATTTTTTTTGTTGGGTGTATTTTTCATTCACTTTTTGAACACATTAATTATTTCAACACACGACTTACAAACTAGCCTAATAGTAAGAAAAACACAACATTTTGTTTCTTATCCAACAATTTATCAATTATTATAGATCTTATACCTGATTGCTAACGATTACAAAGCGTAATGAAAGTATAACTCCTTAGACCGATTTATCACGCCTGTGGGAAAGTTTTTGCACCCGAAAGAATATTACCAGTGGTATAATAAATTGTTGTCGCGCATAGAATATATTTTCAAATATTTAACGTTGTATCTGAAACTGCAACCAAATCCAATCATTGAAATATACAAACGAGTAAGTATATTTATTCACATATGAATGTAAAATTGAATAAATGGACGCGTATCCAATATTATAAATGTATATTTTAATTGGATGATTTGACCCAAATCTTCACTGTCCAACGTCACAACTATCTAACAACGCTGTGCAATGCCGGCCGGAGTGAAAATTGAACTACCACACATTCTGAAAATTCAAAACGCCACCACAAATGAATGGAAGGTGTTACTGGCCGGTAGTCTTTTTCAAAAATAAATTTTAACTTTTCTTATAATGTCTTTCATATAACATACCCATGTATTAATAATAATAATAATATTATTTAGCACCGCGTCTTACTACCCGTTCGGTTTATACGCTTTAAGTACAAATTACTCTAATGGATTAGGAATTGGGAAGTTTGAATTAGAGGAAGTGAACCTGCATTTGCGTGGAGGGAGAGTGGAAAGCCATTTAGGAACAACCACCCCCAGATCACCCGACCGAGATTCGAACCTCGATCTCCTCGTCCTCAGCAGTCAAGCTCAACACGACAAGTGCGTTAGCCAACTACGCCACCGAGGCGGGTATACCCATGTAAAATCCAAAGAAAAAAAAAGTTTGTAGCAAGACAACTTTTTCATGTTTTAATTAACATATTTTAAGAGGCATAATATGTTTTAATATTTTTCGAAACTCCTGTAAAAGATAGCTATTTAAGATTTTGGAGGCGTTGTTCATGACTATTACTAGAACCACCATATACTTATTTGCTTTTCCCCCACAATTGTAACAAGACTTATGACGTGATATATTTGGAAACTCGTAAAACTGAGACACAATTAATATTTTGTTAAAACTAGGTAGTTTTAAATATTTTTGTGATTAATATTGTTTTCACTAGATGTATCAGTTAATTCCATAATGTATAGCATGCTTATTTTATATTATTATTATTAGCACCGCGTCTTACTACCTATTCGGGTTATACGCTTTACGTACTAATTACTCTAATGGGTTAGGAATTTGGAAGGTTGAATTTGAGAAAGGGAACCCGCATTTGCGTGGAGGGGGAGTGGAAAACCATTTAGGAAAAACTACCCCCAGTTCACCCGACCGAGATTCGAATCTCGATCTCCCCATCCTCAGCAGTCGAGCTCTACACGACAAGCGCGTTAGTCAACTACGCCACCGAGGCGGATTTTATTATTATGATTATTATTACTACTATTATTATTACTATTATTAATATTATTATTAGCACCGCGTCTTACTACCCGTTCGGTTTATATGCACTTGCGCTAATGTGTAATGGTAGGGTGATTGTGAGATGCAATGGAGGACCTACAGTTTAACGTGGGATCCGAACCACGGTGGAGGCACTGGCATTCCCCACACTTATTTTATAGAAATGATTATGTTAATTTTTTTATCTACAAAATTGCAACTCCGCTGGATATAGAAAGGCAGCGCTAACGAGGAAACCAATGGATTGGAAAGAGAAGGCAAGTGTCTGTAAGAGTCTGTATTGCATTTTAAGAGTGGGGTAGTCTATAGCTCGCAGACCTTGCACACGCGTTTTGTAATTTGTTTGTTATGAAAAGTCTGTCACGTACCTCACATTCAGGACCGCCTCAAGTGGGGGTTGGGGGAGGGGGGAAAACAAAGTGTGGTAACACTCAGAGTGCTGGACTTGAGGGGGGTGCAGTGCCCCCCAATGCTGACTTAACAAAGCTAATTATCTTAAAAAATATTATGGATTAAGATTTAAGTCATTATTTTGATTTATAATTTTTATCTTAAACTTTTTACAGGGCAGAGTATAAGGAATAACTTTATATAAGCATACCTTGCATTAAAATCCGATTAGAAATAAACAAGGAGAGAAAAGGGCAGTGTTTTTGCAGTTTTTTTATCAAATAAAATAAAATATTCCCATTAAAAACCTGGTTTAACTTTCTTCACGTGGTAATATCAACAGTTGTTGAGTCTGTAAAGACCATAGCAGTATTAGATTACAAACTTTTTAAATGAAGACAAAAAGTTGTCATTAAATTTCAGGACATCCTTGACAGATATTCAACAACTGTTGAAGTCATCATGTGAGTAGAATTAAATTCTACGTTTGTACTGAAGCAATATTCGATTTATTTTGACAAAAAAAGTTTATATATATAGAAACTGCAAAAACTCACCCTTTCTCGCTTCCCCTACATCCTCACCTTAAGGTGTCACTGGTTGCATTTCATTGCAGCTCACTTCAACCATATTGAGGGCTGCCAATCAAAATGATTGGGAAGCTAGATAGAACGTTTTGAGAGTGATTGTAACTATCCCAGTGGATTATTGTACATAACCCTTTGCTGCTTACCTAGATATCCCGGCTTCAACTCCTGGCTGGTAGCGAAGGATTTTTCACGAGAGGGAAATTATTCCCATGGTCACCAGGGTTTACTTAGTTGGGCCTTAGCTGGTCGTATTAACTATCATAATCATCATCTCATCTCATCAGAACACGGAAAGGATGTACGATTATTACATTGGGGCGTCCCCTGGGCAACGGTAAGGCCTACTAAAGTACTGACTAGTATACATTTTGCACCACGTCTTACTATCCGCATTTAATTACATTGATGACGCATTGGAGATGAAGGTACAGTAAAGAGTAAAGGGTGCACGCATTTTTGTAGAGTTAGAGTGCTATTTGATAGAGATATATTTAAATATATTAAACATCTTATTTCAAGAATTATATCCTTAGAATAAAACTCAAATAGAAATGGAGTACTACATGAGGCTATATTAGGAATATAAAAACATAAAGATCTAAAGGGTATTTGGAATATTAAACTACTTATACAACGAATATCTTGGTAATCTTTACTATTATGAATATAAGAACAAGCACATATAAATAATAAAGCCTTAAACAAAGCACGAGTTAAAAGAGGGAAAAAAAGCCAATTTATCATAACTTATTGATAAAATTATTATTATTAACCCTAATGTACTTAAAGTAGATAAAGAAATAATCTTTCTTAAATCATATTAATAACTAGCACCCAAACGCACAAAAACACACAGTATACCTAAGCTGGATTCTAACCTTGACCCTCTCAGCACCCGCAAGCCAGATTATATCTTGACACCTTAGCCCACATGTCTACCAATACGATTAACACAAATATTAATTTGAATCTTATAGGTGACCTTGCGGTCTAGGGGTAAGGTGTTGGATTTCTATGCTGGGGTCCGGGGTTCAATCCTCGGTCCCGGCACAGATTTATCTGACTACCAAACCCTTCCTTCACCTCTGACAAGACGTGTATTAATCACAACTTATGAATGTGGGGAATGCCCGACCTCCACCGTGGTTCGGATCCCACGTTAAACTGTAGGTCCTCCATTTCATCTCACAATCACCCTACCATTACACATTAGCATAAGTGCGTATAACCCGAACGGGTAGTAAGACGTGGAGCTAATAATAATAATAATAATAATAATAATAATAATTTGAATCTTATAAGACTTTTAGTTTTTAGTCAAATATCACATACAAAATACTATCTACAATTCCAAAGATTTGAATTATTTTTATAAATAACTAAAATAAATTTTCATAAAGTAATGTACTGTACACTCAGTTTACTTTTAAAGGTACCAAGCTTACCTTCCACGTTTCCACCATGGCGTAGCCTACAAGATAGAGGCATAGTGTGATACGTCAAGGAAAGACTGCTACAAAGTGTTGATAAAAAGGTTCAACGAGCCAAATATAAAATATAAAATGTAAAAAATATATTTTAAAATTAATTTTAATCAATGTAGTAAAGTAGGGGTGAACAGTAAAATGAAAGCAAAGCGTGTATGTAAAATCGAAAGAAGGGGATGTCAACAAGCAGTCTAGTGGCGTGAATTACTTACTCATTGTCAAGATCATTATAGTGAGGGGAGGAGGCGCTCAGGTCCCAAGAGTTGGAGGAGAATTTCAAGACTGTCTGACTATAGATACAACCCGCACATCACGATTAATCTAAATTTTCTGAAGTAGACAACACCCTTCAGTTATCCCATGTAAAGGGATATTATACGTTAGATGAAGTCCAAGGAAAGGCAACTGTAGGATTGGAAACTACATTTGAGGAGGGTTAGCGAGGACACTCCCTAAGCACCCTGTCGAGAACTGAGCCCCAAATTCCAAGGGTCAACAGCGTAGACCTGACACTTCCGGTCTGAGTAGTTGGGTGAGCCCAATCACATGTTTAGGAGCCTCACTCATGGTCAAGAGCTGAGAAGTGTTGAACCCTAAACGCTGCCCGACCACCTTTTTGAGAAATACCATATTCTAGTACAGGCTGTGACAGATTTTATTCCCCCGCAAAGAGAGGGAGCAGGTGAGCTACGAGCTATTCGACGAGCAGTATTAGGGCAGGTGTTGATAAACTTATTTTAATTTTATTTTTAAATCCTGTTAATGCAATATTGACAATTAGTAAGGATTAATTAGTTGTGACCCTTAAGAAAGTATTATCAGATAGCTACACCGTAACGCAACCCCTTTTTCCAAATTTTTAAAAGATAAATATCTAATTAGAGGTGATGTCGGTTATAGTGTTAAAAGATTCCTTGTTGTCGTGCTTATTCGATTGGTGTTACGAAAGGCTGGGTATCAGCAGTTTACACTTCCCAACAGTTGTTGTATCCGGTCTCGTTTGTGGAAACGACTTAACTCATTCACATTGATATTAAATTTACATTGTTAGGATATTAAAATCTCTTAGATTACGGTGGGCAGGACATGCAGCACGAATGAAAAACTCTAGAACCTTGTTCAGGGTACTGACTGGGAAGAGACCATTGGTAAGACCTAGACATAGTTCGGAGGATAACATTAGAATGGATATTAAATAGATAGGCTGTAATAAGGCACACTTGATATAACTAGCTCAAGATAGGGATATGGAGTAATGAGGTTGACTGGATAGAGCTAGCTCGAGATAGTGATAGGTCGTAATGAGGTGGACTGGTTAAAACTATATCAAGTTAGGGATAGGCTGTAATGAGGTGGACTGTGTAGAATTAGCTCAAGATAGGGATAGGTAGCGTACTTTTGAGTTCCTAATGCTATAGAGTAAGTAAGTTTACTGTATAAATTATACAATACTCGGATATTAAAATCTTTACTAATGGGGCTGAGGAATTTGTCTTGGGTTAAGTTTTTTTTATCCATAACCTCTCACTTCCAAGTTGTAATATTTTTTGTGCTCCGGGCCTTATGGACTATTCAAAATTAACTACACTAATGACGTGGTGATGAAAACGGTAGAATTAGAGGGAAATATTCCCATATCTATATGGAGGAAAAGTGATAAACCATTTAAGAAACCCAGTTTCAATGTAACCTGCCGGAGTTTGTGCCGCGACCTCTCCAGTCAACGGCAATCTAAACTGGATAATACTGACATTTAGTCAACTAGACTACCGGTGTGGGTATTTGGTTAAGTGAATTTAAAAATAAGTCTAACTGGCGATAAACTTGTGAGTCTAGTTTTGACGTTGTACGAAAAGACACATAATATCCATAATTCACAACGATCTGGCTAATGAAGAAGTTGAACACATCTCGTCAAAAATACCATGCGCTTCATTGCCATCTTGTCTACTAAATGGCGCGAACTGGTGACATGTCCATGATGTAATTATTGTTCCCCCAAACATAATATATGTCTCTGACGTAATATTTATTATGCGCTTAGTGGCCATCTTGTGTGAATTAATGGCGCGAACTAGCAATAGTTAACATATGAAGCGTTAAAAATAGATATAAAGCTATCAATTATTGGTTTATTCTCCATACCCAACACAAAATACAAATTATTTATATTTTAAAACCCGCCTCGGTGGCGTAGTTGGCTAACGCGCTTGTCGTGTTGAGCTCTACCGCTGAGGACGGGGAGATCGAGGTTCGAATCTCGGTTGGGTGAACTGGGGGTGGTTTTTTCCTAAATGGTTTTCCACTCTCGCTCCACGCAAATGCGGGTTCACTTCCTCTAATTCAACCTTCCAAATTCCTAATCCATTAGAGTAATTAGTACTTAAAGCGTATAACCCAAACGGGTAGTAAGACGTGGTGCTAAATATTATTATTATTATTATATTTTAAAATACCAAACACTTTGTTACTAACTCAATGAGTTTGATAAAAAGTGCTTATTTCATGTTGCTATAGTTTGTATATGTTGTTTAGACTAAATTAATGCCCCATAAACTGCTTCAGCCTAAAATGATTCTAATTTGTTTGGTTTTAAAACATAGATACCTACTTGTAGGATTAAAAGTTTATTTTAATCTGTGTTTTGTGTATATTTTCTCTTCAATTAAAGATGCTATTTTAGTACGTTATTACAATATATTCACCGAATCACAAAATCAAAATATGGGCTCTGTTCCAATTAATTTGAAATGTCGTTATTTCTACTTCCCTGTATATTTGGTTATTACGATTGGAAACCACGCAAGTCACGAGAGGTTCTGTATTGCAGCAGAACTGACCTCGGCGTATATCTCTTTGTGACGACGCGATGGTTTGTTTTCGTTTTGGGGAGCGTTACATCGCCAAATATTGATCTTTTGAGCTAAATTTCTTCTTCTCTTTGGCTTGATTCCAAGAATATTTGTTTTGTAATGCGTCAGCACAGGATTAATGATGAGATGACCTGGTGGTCTAGGGGTAAGGTGTCGGACTTCTGTGCTGGGGGTCCGGGGTTCAATCCTCGGTCCCGGCACAGATTTATCTGATTACCAAACCCTTCCTTCACCTTTGATAAGAAGTGTATTAATCACAACTTGTGAATGTGTGGAATGCCAGGCCTCTACCGTGGTTCGGATTCCACGTTAAACTGTAGGTCTTCCATTTCATCTCATGCGTATAGCCCGAACGAATAGTAAGACGCGTAATAATAAAGATTAATGATGGTGCTAGTGGGAACTGCACCAACACTTGCTTAGAAGGAGAATATTTCGGCATTTGTGGGCACGTGGACTAAAGCGTCAAGTTCATCTAGTTTGGTTTGTAGGTGATGAGATGGTCAGTATTCAAATGCCGGTGGCATATAGCAAATTGTGGCAAATAGTTGGTTGTACTGAAGTTATTCTCCTTGTTGCTTTCCCACTCTAACTCTTCTCAAATACTGGTGATTTATTCTAAATCATATTTTCATAATCGCCACAATCAATAGTGTAATTAAATACGAGTAGTTTGGACGAGATGTAAAAAAAACATTTACAATATTATTTATTTAATTTACGTATTTACCCGCTTTGGTGGCGTAGTTAGCTAACGCGCTTGTTTAGTATTGAGATAGACTGCCGAGGACCGGGAGATCGAGATTCGAATCTTGGTCGGGTGAACTGGGGGTGGTTTTACCTAAATGGTTTGCCACTCTCCCTCCACGCAAATGTGGGTTCACTCCCTCTAAATTCAACCTTCGCAATTCATAATCTATCAGCGCAATTAGTACTTAGCGTACAACCCGAACAGGTAGTAAGACGTGGTACAAAATAATTAAAATTTATGCATTTGAAAAGTTTTAGAGCAGCTGGTTACTTTAAAAAAATTAATTAATCAATTAAACAATCAATTTAATCTTTTTTTAAAAAGCAGGGCCCATTTTAGTCGTTTAAGACTATGTTTACTGTTCTAGTATTACATTCATTAATCAACGATTTAAAAAATAGTTAATTGAACGTAATACTAAAAACAATTTTTATGTTAAACAACTATAAGCGTCGTCCTCTTTTAATGAGGTGATTCTTCAAAATGACAAGGATTAAATTAAGTATACTTGTGAAATGATTTATTGTTACACTCATAAATAATGGTAAAATGTGTTTAAGCTCTCAATCGCCAACAAGTCAATGCGTGTCTTCAATTTAATGGAATGGATTGAGGAATACAAACTTCTGATATTAGACGCTATAAAATAATATAAGCACCATAATAAATCACTTTCTAATCACAACTTTTGGGAGGGGTCACGTCACTGAAAATTCAATATTACAAATAAGGGGAGAGAGAGGGGAAAGGAATTTAGATCCAAAAAGTTTGAAACAAATTTATTAAAGAGTAAAGAAAGATACATATCTAGTTTACTATTACTATTTTCAACAATGTTAATCAAGCAATAAACATTTTATATGCACTGAATCAGTCATTCTTTAGGAGCTATTCTCTTGATTAACTTTAATAAAACCCACTTTGGTGACCGCATGGTCTAAGGAGCTACTGTCGCAGTAGACTAGAGTGCCGATGACTGTGAGATCGTGGTTCGAATCTCGGTCGGGTGTACAGAGGATGTTTTAAAAAAAATTGTTTTGCACTCTCCCTCCTCATGCAAATACGAGTACACTTATCCCAAATATAACACTCCTCATTCGTAAAAGATTAGCGTAATTAGTATATAAGTGTATAACCCGAATGGGTAGTAAGACGCGTACCAAAAAATAGCTTTATTAAAGAGTATTTAAAGTTTACCAATACTACGCGAGTTAAATTGCTGTCTATATATATATACTTATATTTAAACTACTTATTTTGCTATAATTTTCTACTATACTCATTTTAGTATTAAAAAAATTGAATACCTATGTTTATTTAAGCAATTTTTGTTTTTTTCTAGTGAAATTTTATCTGAGCCTTTATTCCCTTGCAAAATTTGGACCAAATAATATAATGTTAAAAGGTGACCTGGAGGTCTAGGGGTAAGGTGTCAGACTTCTATGCTGGCGGCCGGGGTTCAATCCCCGGTCCCGGCATAGATTTATCTGATTACCAAACCCTTCCTTCACCTCTGACAAGACATCTTGTGAATGTGAGGAATGCCAGGCCTCCACCGTGGTTCGGATTCCACGTTAAACTGTAGGTCCTCCATTTCATCTCACAATCACCCTACCATTACACATTAGCGTAAGTGCGTATAACCCGAACGGGTAGTAAGACGCGGTGCTAATAATAATAATAATAATAATAATAATATAATTTTATGGTATATATTTAGGTTTTGTGTCTTTTTGTTTTGGGTAAATTTACCTTGTTATTGTGTTAAAAATTTATTCCGTTCATCCCCCCTTTAATCATATCGAATTTTGAAACCCCATTTTTAAACAAATTGAATTTTATATGTGTTTTTTTGATTAATAGATTCTTTTTCTTTTAGGTAAAATCTTCCTTTTGATGTCATCTACAAAATACATTCAAAATATATTTGTAAATATAGGCATACATCGCTGTACAAGGATATAAATATAAAAATAGAAATTATTTTGCTTATGGTAAATAAGATACATTTAAAACATTAAACTAACAAACTAATGTGCTTGGCGAAACTCTTGTTTATCGCGAACAAAATGTTTCCAATAAAGCATCGGTGCAACGCGATGCATGAAGAAGCGACAGGAAATGGAAGGGTGGTCATCACGCATGACGTATAGTTTTGGCGGTGAACGGCAATTTAGTGGCGAACACTTGACCTGCGTAAAGAGGTGGGAGCGCGACTGTACTTTCATTTACTCTTCCTTTATTCAACTGATGACCAACGAAAAAAAACACGAAAAACAAACCTACCATTGCTGTCAAGAAATTACCAAATATGATTTACAAATCGTGTACGAAATTTATAATAATAATTATTATTAACACTGCGTCTTACTACCCATTCGGGCTATACGCACTTACGCTGATGTGTAATGGTAGGGTGATTGTGGGATAAAATGGAGGACCTACAGTTTAACGTGGGATCCGAACCACGGTGGAGGCCTGGTATTCCACACATTTACAAGTTGTTAATAATACACTTGTTGTCAGAGGTGAAGGAAGGGTTTGGTAATCAGATAAATCTGTGCCGGGACCGAGGATTGAACCCCGGACTCCAAGCACAGAAAGTCTGACACCTTACCCATAGACCGCCAGGTCACCTATAAATAATAATTAAATTAATTTTAAATACGTGCACATTTGAGTGTAGACTATTAAATGTCAGTCTTCTTTAAATAATAATAATAATAATAATACAGTAGGATATGGCTAGTTCGAGATGGGTTAATTCTAAAAATTGGATAGTTCAAGACAACTATTACTCCCCATAAAATCAATGGCTAAAATTAACATTTAATTTTAATTTTGGAACGAAATATTTGGATAATTTGAAGCCTATTTATATTGATAATTTTTTCGAGTGTGTACTCATTTCAAACCTAACTTAATGATTATTCGATCGCCCCGTATGCCAAGAATGCCAAATAAAGTTTAATATTGACGTATAGTAAGATATAACGTGGATTATTCTGCACCGACGGCGAGCAGGTTTCCTAGATTAGGAGATGTGTTTGCTCGGCTTTAATTGTTTCTGTGTAAAGAATAATCACGTGACACCCACCATGGAAGGGGTAATTTTTTATATTGCGCTTGCTCAATGATTTATATTCCATTCACGGTAGGAATTACTCTCTGAAAGGTCTTTTTTCCTGCCAATATCCTACTATATAGTAGATTTATGGTAGGGAAAAAGACCTTTCAGAAGTCAATTCCTACCGTGAATGGATTATAGGTCTCATATTTTCATATGATCAGTTTTCCAAGCTTTTTCATTTTGCCTTTAAATGTTTCTTTTTTTTTCTGTTGTATATATTGTGTCTGTTTTATATATTATATATAAAATTTGTGTACATATATTAACGTTTTAATATAGGATTAAGTTTGTAATATTAATATTTATTCTACGTAGATTAGTTGATCTACTACAATTTAAATTACTAAAATCTAAAGGTTATCGTTGATAGCTGTGATTGAAAAAATGTATACATGATGTTTCAACGAGACATAATATATAGGTTTAAATAAATTCACTAATTCTCATTAATCAAGGTGAGATTTTTTATAATTGTGAATGGAACTGCTGTATCTGAATCAATAAGAGTATATATATAAAAAATAAATGACGGCAAGGTTAAGAGAGAGCTCACCATTGAGGAAGCTGGATTTGATACTCAAAATACCATACATATGCCATTCTGAAACGATATTTATCCGGGCTAGTGTTTGGCTATTGTGTTTATCCTAAATTTATGATAACTACTTTAATAGCTAGTAAAAACATGCATGACTTGTGAATAAAATTGTCACGTTGAACAGCGAAGCACTCGCTTCAGTGGCCGCATGCTCTAACGCGCTACTCTTGGAATAGACTAGACTGGGGAGATCGAGGTTTGAATCTTGGTCGGGTGTAATAAAAGTAGTTTTCCTAAATGATTTACACTCTCACTTCACGCAAATGCGGGTACACTTAATATAAATGTGACCCTATTAATCCCTAGAACCATTAGCGTAATTAGTATATAAGCGTATAACCCGAACGTTTAGTAAAACCGGTTTAAAAAAACCCAGCGAAGCTGTGCTAATGATGCCTAGTATGGCGCTGGACTAAAAGTATTTAAAGAAGCTATTTTAACCGGAATACATCAAAAAGGAGTCAGAAAAATAATTGGTATAGTGAGATTATACTTGGAGGTCAGTTCCAATGAAAGTATATTAATAATAAACAAAAATCTACGCAACTGCATTACAGTAGATTGATCCGTTACCTAAAAGCAAACGCAGAACAGAAACGTAATCACGTTACAACTTATAAACCACTCACAGGATTTTACCCCCGTCAGTGTAAGACGTTCTGCCAATATAATTAAACTTATTCAGCTTGTAATAATACTGTTTGGACCCCTCTCATATACTCAAAAAGTCATGGACGAAGTGTATTTTTATTTAAAGAACGGTATGTAAAGTTTCCTTTTAGTACTTCATACATGGAGAATCACGCGTTCTCAGAAGTAATTTTAATACAATATGTTTTAAAACGTCCTTTATTTTTTTAAACTCCTTTCTATTTGAAAATCAGATGATGGATGAGCTGGCTGCCTTTACCCAATAGGAAGCTAACCTTCGCAACATCAGTTCGCCAGGAGTTCTCCTATTAGTTAGTTATAATCCTCCACGTCAGTTCGTAAATGAACAAAAACTGTATCATTTTAATGTCAATTGTATAGTAGTGAAAGTGAAGTTAATAAAATAAATCGTGTACAATGTTAAATCTCTAATAATTTCGACAATTAACCAATCAGTAATCCTACAGTGAGAAACGTAAAATCAGATCGTCTTAACAAGTGCTCAGTAATGCATGCACGCGTCGTCATCATAAAACCCCTTATCGTTATACTTAGTGCTCAACTGTAAGGTATACACGGGTCCACATCCGAAGCATCATTAGCATAAAAAACAGGTATCATTTTAAGCTTGGTCGATTCTGCTCGAGAACTTCTGCTTTGGAAGGCACAATAAAGTTTCAAAACCATTCGTTTCAAACCACTTATAAACAGACAGCTTCATTGACTGTTGAGAGAGGATATTATGTAATAACTCGTCAAATGGAAAGCATGTGTGTATCGATATATTGAGCTGTTTCGTGACACAGTACCACAATTGTAAAGCATATAATGAGAATCTTAAAGGTATGTTGATCACTAGAAAATAAAATGTGTTGATAATAATCAGATGTGTTAAGTTAGCTTTGCAACGCATTATGGGTTAACATACAGTTAATTCTGCTAGCGTATAAATTATTGGGCCACCTATACATATTCTTCACCTAAATTTCTGTTTTTCGGTGAAAGTGTGAACCAAACTTTTGATTTAGGCACTAGTTTATTCTAGTCAACAAGGTGATTGCCATTCATTATCCCTAAGCCTAACCTTGTCTATCGGGGCCTTGATCTTCAATGTTCTCGAAAGATTTGGTCTAAATGGATGCTACTAGATTGGGTAACACCTTGAAAACCTTGAATATTGGCGTTGCGGACTTGGTCGATAGATAAACTATTCGGAAATATTCCTGCCACGACACTTTTGCTGCCGTTTGACAGGTTTTCAAGTTTTGTCATTAATTTGCCAACGTTTTGAATCCTTCCCAGTATGGCACCATGCCAGCACCTGATCTTCCAGTGTGACCAGATTAGTAGTTTCTGAGCAGTCCCTCCAGGTGTGTTTTGCAACAATTAGAAAACTTACAGTATTTATCCAGTTTAAATGATTCTCAATATGTCAAGATTTATTCAAGACTGTTTCATTTCCATATTAAAATGTCAAGTAATAAAAGTAATTAACCTTAAAATCCACTTTCATCATAATGCGAGACATTTCAAATAAATGAAGTAATGACAATAAAAAAAGCTGACGTGTGAGGAGGAACGTAAAGACTTTGACGTGCATTTTACGACAGCCCCCGAAACTACACGGAAAACCACGAACGTAATAATTTTAGCTGTATCAAGCCAATGTAGATGGTTAAACTACTTTTTTTTTCTAACATTATCAGAAAACTAGTTTGGAATTGGTTGAAATGTTTAACTTTTGCTTATGACAAATAGTTATTTACCATTTATAAGCAATTAGTTTCTCACACGGGTGCTTACATGGTCTAAAGCGTCAGTCTTATAGTATACTGGCTTTCCGGTGATGCAGAGGTAAAGGTTCGAATCTTGGTCGGGTTTACTAAAGGTGGTTTTCCAAATATGAGAATTCACTGAGGTTCTCCCAACTCTTCTCAATGCTAATGTGGCCGCCTTTCCCTTAAACTACGATAAATGAGTTTTTATCACACTGTTCCGCTAACTAATAAGATAGAGTGATGGTATATTACTTATCCTTTATTCTTAAAGATAAGGAATACACCAATAGAAGTTCCATCTCGATCCGATGAGTACTTTTTGAGTCTACTGGAAATAAACAAACAGAATAAATCAATCTTACAAATGAGTTTACAGTTTTATTAAATAGATGGATAAGAATAGTTAATGTTTCAATAATAGTTTGAAAGGTTTGCAACTTCGTCCTAAGAAGTTATGTGCTTACAATAAAAAAAATCCTGAAGGAATTTGATGTAATTATTACTAACAATTATAAAATATTAGACGATATAATCCTATAATATCACAATCTCAAAGAGAAGGTCGCACAATTATAGTTACCCGAACTTCATAAAGCAGACAAACAATTCAATGATTATTAATTTAAAATTATCTATATAATTTTTTAGATTTAAAAAATGTGTGTAAACTACACGAATATATAATTATTCTACGTGTATAAATTGTCCGGACTGAACTCCATACACTTTGTTGAGAAAAATACTTGATACACGATATGATGTACAAAAGTAGATTTGTTTTCTTTACATATTATTATCTCCCAATGAATAATAGAAATATTATATTATCAAAATATTCGGCGTCTACGAACCAAAGCAAGGGAATTATATACAAATGTTTGTTTGAATGAATCCTATATTATTTGTTTAGTTGAAACTTGTCTCTCTAGTTAGTTTGTTAATGAAAATTACTTTCCCCTTAACTATAATGTTTATGGAGCCGATAGATTATATGATGAGGCTACTATCTCAAGGGGTGGTGGTGTTCTTATTTCTATCATTGATTCTAGTTCTGGTGTGGCCAGGAGAACTGACCTAGAGAATAATATAGAATGTGTCTGGATTTAAATCCCAACATTTGATAGCCAAAATCTGTTAATTGGGAACATAGATCTTGCTCCCCAAATAAAAGTCGAAGCATTTAAGAATTACTTTACATTTCTTGAAGGTGGCTTAGCTAACTACCCCTATCAAATAATACGATTAGGTGATTTTAAATGCCCCAAAATTGATGGGAGATATCATCATGATCAAAGCAACCAACATAATAGGATTAGAACAACTTAATGAAACTGATAATGACACTAACCTCCTTTACCTTGACCTCTGACCTCTAAATACAAGTTAATTTAGCTTATAAGCTCGGTCTAAAACCTTATGGACAAGTTGAAACATTCATTTTCAGCCATCACCAGCGGCCCTTTGGGCTGTGGAAAGTCGCATTTTGTAGCCGACTTTAGCCATCTCTTGGACACAATGTGTGACGTTAAATTAGATAAAATCCCCTGCTATTATACTTTATGGCAACCAAGATTTGAGCAAGATGGGTCAGGTCCCCGCGTCATATTCTGTAAGGTTTTGCCGGAAATAGATGACACCTGTAATGACTCTCACAGCTGATTATCCTGGATGACCTGATGCGTGAAGCTAACGAATTGATCACCGATATTTTCACCAAAGGATGCCATCATCAAAATATTAGCGTCATGTTCCTTACACAAAATATATTCCATCAGGGAAAGGGCCAAAGAGACATTTCTTTAAACGCACACTATATCGTGCTTTTCAAAAATTCCAGGGATAACGCTCAGATTCAACACTTTGCACGTCAGGTATGTCCTGAAAGCCCCTGTGTTTTATAAGAGGCTTACACTGACACTACAAGTACTTCCCACGGGTATATAGTGTTAGATTTCAAGCAAGGTACACCAAAATGGTTCAGATATATATAACCCGCAAAAATGTCGGGTGTTGCGTGTACTTACCACGCAAAAGCTATAAAAACACAAACATTTTCCGATTACATATCATTTCATAATCATCAGTCCCAAAATGCTGAAGCAAGCCCCTTTGTTGCGTGCGATACATCGCATGAACCCCCAGCAACGTGTCGCTTTGCTGAAAACGGCAGACAAGAAACTGATTGACGCAGTTTGCGAGTGTGCCTACAACACTTTAAAAGGGAGGGTGCCGTTGAAAAAATGTGCAGAAGACAAAGTTACGTGCTAACAAGCAGGTGTTGTGCAAGCTGATCAAACGAGGAGAGTGTTTGAAAAAGATGAGACGACTACTCGTTCAGAAAGGAGGAGCGTTCCTGCCCTTACTTTTAGCCCCTTTAATCAATGGTGTCCTTGGTTCCTTATTCAAGAAGTAAATAAGGTAACAAACTAAAAAGATGATATTGGTGTCCCCGGAAACATTACACCACTACGAGCAGCACCACCAAAATGTGGCACCGGCCACAAATCTAGTGGTCTCAGAGTTGGACAAGGAAATGGAAAAAATCTTCGCCTCAAACCTTGATGACAAGTCTAAATTGACTTTATACCAACAAGTGCTACAGTGATATCGGCACTTTATTCACCACCCCCCACCACCTGAAAATACCACCATTACCACCCTTGAAGTGTCTGTACTACTCATCCCTGCCGTACTCAATACTGTACTGGTACAGGCACGCAAAGAAGCCAAACTTTTACTATAAAATATTAATTCCCGAGGCGGTATCTCTTGGGACGCAAACGGGGAAGTGAGTATTCACGATACACCTCTCCGTGGATCCAATATCATAGATTTAATCAATGATCTGGTCAGAGAAAGGAGACACAGCGAACCGACGGGGTGGCGAGAGTTTCTCACCATACTTCAAAAAATAAACGTCCCGAAAGAATTTATTGTAAATCCGAAACGTTTGGCGCCCGTTAGAGATCTGACGCCTGTACCACAAACACTTACATCGTCGCAGCGCCCTATGAAGAAGAAACTGAACAGGGTGGACGAAAACAGGTGGCTGCCATTCCGAGCTTAATGGACCGTTTAGCCCATATCTACTACGAACCTTCTCACTCTGCAGGGTTTGCAGGGGGTGTCACTCATGAAGGCATCCAAGAAAGATCCAGTCACATTACGATCTTGGCTTCGTGCACAGGACGCTTATACCCTACACATACCTGTGATAAAAAAAAATCCACACAACAAGTACGTGGTGGTAAACATTGACAATCTCTGGCAAGCCGATCTCAACGATATGCGAAGTGTCAGCAATTACAACGATGTTGCCATGTATTTACTCATCATCACCTACGTGTTTAGCAAGTTGGCATGGGCAAGGACGCTTCCCTCCAAGGAGGGGAGCGTCATGAGGGACGCCTTTCAGGACATTTTCAAACAAAGGGGGCGTAAACCTCTAAGTTTACAGACGGACAAGGAGGCAGAGTTCACGGCGCGGCTAGTCCGGAAATTTCTCAAGCAAGAAGGCGTGCATTACTACACCACTCTTAATCCAGACGCGAAAACAAGTATCGTAGAACGATTCAATAGAACTCTGAAAGGGGGCATGTGGCGCTACTTTATTTTAAAAAAACGCGTATCGCTATGTGAACGTACTCCAAGATCTCGTCGATGCTTACAACGGTGCAACACATCCCAGTATCAATATGGCACCTGCAGACGTTTCAGAAACCAATGTGCTTCAAGTCAGAGATAATTTGTACGAGTGGTGCCTAAACTTGAATAGTAATTATTACATTGAATTAATACTTGTTGAAACAAAAACCTTTTACAACAGTAAAAAATATTAGCTTTTTCACAGTTTTTAATGTGGGATGGAACGGGACGGGAGAAAATGTATTTTTTTTGCAGTTTTTATGGAAAAACATTTTTTTTTGCCAAAACAATAAAATATTGCTCCAGTATAAAATAGAGCTTAGTTTTATTCACATGGTGACCTTAACAGTTCTTGAATATCTGTCAAACGTGTTCTAAAATCTAATGATAAACTTTTCTATTAATTTAAAATGTGTGTTAGATAATTCTACCAAGATCATGACAGATATTCAACAACTGTTGATATGAACACGTGAAGAAAATTAAACTCTTCATTTCTACTGGAGAATTATTTTATTTATTTTGGCCAAAACATGTTTTGCCATAAAAACTGCACACACACTGGCTTTTTTATTGCGTTCCCTTCCATACCACCTTAATATTATATTTAAAATTGTGTATTTTGATTTAATTTGGTAGACCTACAGTAGAGTTCAAATCTACAATATCTAATTTAAATATTTGTACCAATAAACAATAGTTTTAATTCTCCACTTGTTTGGGTACCCCTTGGCACAAGAACGATGGTTTTTGGGGAAGTTTAAAGACCTGATAGACCTTTGACTTGTTTGGCTCAGAGACCTATTCTCGCATTATTAGAAATATTATTTCTAATAATTAGACCTTATATTTTCTTACTTTTGATTTTTAAATTCTGTTAACATTACATTTGTTTTGACTACTTTGGGTGAGCAGGGCTGCCACGCACCTGGAAAACCAGAAAAACAGGGAATTTTTTATGTCTGAAAAAAAAGAAGAACAAAACAGGGAATTTGCAAAATTTAGTAAAAAATACTTACGCTAATGGGTTTAAGGATTAAGAAGGTTGTATTAAAGGACGTGTACCCACATTTGCGTGGAAATAAAGTAGAAAACCATTCTGGAAAAACCACCCTCAGTACACCTGACTGAGAGTCGAACCTCGATTTCCTCATCACCGGCAATCTAACCTACTACAAGAGTAGCGCGTTACACCACGCATCCAGCGAAACGGGTAACATTTTATTAATCTTGTGTTCGATCTAAGCTGTTTGGAGAAACTGGAATGCCCTCTGGAAAACCTGAAAAACACAAGGAGCTTGTAGTAAGAAAATAGTGACAACCTTGGACGAGTGGAAATTCGTTCTACCCTTTGAAAGCTGAGTAGATAAATTAGAATAAATGCACCCCCAATATTATGGAAAGGGGAATTTAAAACCACTGTAATAAATCACATGTGGAACTCCTCTGCCCCATCCTCCTCTAGTGCACTCGACTGAAAGTCAAACCTCAACCTCCCCATCTCCAGTAAACCAGTCGATTGCAAGACTAAGGTCTTAAACCACGTGATCTCTGGTGGGGGTGTTAACACGTTTTTAAAATATTTAAGTACAGTCTTATTTTCATAGGAAGGGTCTGACAGCTAGAAGGTAAACATGTTTACGTGTTCATACGTCAAGTTAAGTTATCTACAGCTGTAGTTTTTGGTAGATATTGTCAATGCCTATAAAATAGCACTAATTATCAGGGAGTAAAAACGGTTCTAGTTCTGGTTCCAATTATAGAAAAAAAAATCTGTTTATTTTAAGTTATTAATTAGGTTAGGTCAAGGAAGCTTTCAACAAGAAGAGGATAATTCTGATACTGGTGAAATCTTGAGAGGATCAAGTAGACAAACAGGGTAACAAATGAAGTTCTGAGAACAGTGAACAAACCATTTTGGATTTGATCCCTCGCTACAAAGTAAACTGGATCGGACACATCTTTAGGAGGAACTGTCTTCTGCACGTCATAGATGGAAAGGCTGAGGGAAAGAGGAGCTTAGGAAGAAGAAGGATTCAAATTAATTTTGGATGACGTGAAGGAAAGAAGGCAGAGGACAGGATGCATTGGCGTTCTAAATTTATTGAACAAAAGTCTGACCCTGTCGTAAAACAGAACACCTAATAATAATAATAATAATAATAATAATAATAATAATAATAATAATAATAATAATCCTATGAATATATATTGATTCCAATTCAAATTATGGTTTTTAGACCATTAATTTTTAATAGTCCTGTTTTGGTTCTGGTTACTTAAAAATAACTATTAATTTATGTTATCTATTCTGGTTCTGGCTCGACTCCATACTAATCATAAAGAATATGTTTCCAATGTTGGCAGCAAAAAAAACCAACCTAAAAGTTACTTTCTTCCAAAATTCTGCTCTATATATAATGTAAACATTTTATTACGTCCTTCCTTTCCAGGTTGATCCCCAATGTTGATAGATCTCTTCTTGAAAACAAACAATATTGTGTGTGTGTGTGTGTGTGTTACAATCATTTCTTTACCTAATGTGACGTCAAGGCTTGACCTAGAAAAGTACATGTCAACAAGATTCCACTTTTCATAAGCGCATGCTTTTGATAAGTGGTATAGAACACTGACCAGACACGTGCTAGTTTTCCACCACGTCTTACTACCCATCCGGGCTATCCACATTTAATCATCTAATGGAGTAGCAGGGAGTAAGTTTTTAGAGATTTAAGAAAAATGTGCCTTAATTTGCATGGAGATAGAGCGGTAAAACCTTTAGGAAAAACCATCCTCAGTACATCGAACCGAAATTTGAGCCCCGAAATCCTTGTCGTCGAAAATCCAATTTAATAACGCGTTCGACCAGCATTTTTCGAGCCGTGCTTCGCAGAGCCCAGCCAGTTTAGATTTTTTTTTTGCACTATAAAAATGTCAACAGTAATTAGGATTGCCAATTTTTTTCAAATCCGAATAAAGAAAATTTGTCAGTCTCAGCCAGAACGTGTGATTTTTAAAATTTGTTTTGTACTTTTATACATGTAAAATTTAACTGATGCTATTGAATTTTCGTCACATTAGTGTATACATTTTTGTAAGAGCTCCAGCAAATAGTTTTTCTAATCCAATGGCTCCTTTGGTTTAAAAAGTTTGGAAGCCCCTTCGTGAGCCCATGAAACCAGCGACACCATGGTAATATTTAAACAATATTTTTTATTAGGAAACAGGTTACTTAGTTTGTAGACATTGAACTACTTGTGAAAAGAATAATCTCTCAGGGATTTATAAAATAATCTATTTTAATCTTTTGATAAAGAGCTTAAGTACGTTAGATATGGATATCATGGGTATGGCTATTAGCGACCTGCATCGGTGGGCACGCGGACGAACTGTCAGGTTCATTTAGTCTGGTTTAACGGTTACGGGAAGATTGGGGTCCAGAGAGTTTACTAAGCATGTTTTTTTTCTAAAGAGAGTTCTATTAGCTCTTCACTTAAATCCGGTTACACTTCCTCTAAAGACTACTCTCTCCTCCCCTATATTATCATCGTTATTAAATTCGTATATCCTGAATCTGAGTGTGTATTAAAAAAAGATTAATAAACCATTCAGTGCACACACAAAATATCTATGTGAATTTTTAATTTCATTTAATTTGCATTTCTAAAATCTAAGGCCAACTGTTAAGGTGGAGTGAAAGAAGACGCGAAAAAAATTAAGTGTTTTTTAATTTTTACAGTAAACAATTTTTTTTTGCCAAAATAAATAAAATACATATTGCTCTAGTAGAAACATAATTATGGAATTTAATTTTCCATACATAGTGATATCCAGCTTCTTAAATATTTTTGTCATGGGTATTGCCGCATTAGATGAAACATTTTTTAAATGAAGATAAAAAGTCTTCATTAAATTCCAGGACACCCTTGTCAGATATTCAACAAATGTTTTTCGTCATCTGAAGAAAATTAAACTCTATATGTTTCTAATGGAGTATTATTTGATTTATTTCGACCAAAACAGTTTTGATATAAAAACTGCAAAAGTATTACACTTACTTAGCGTTGCTTACACTCCCACTTTAAATAGTGAAATAATGTGATGTTCACCTGTTACTTTTCATAGATATCAGTACCTATTAAATTAAACTAATAAGTAAAATGTTACTAAAGTTTATCAGGAAATAAATATTGCATTTTATAAAAGTGTTTTCATATCATAATCCTACTGAACATAATAATTATGTTTGTGAATGTGTGTTATCAACTTTTCTGTTCAAGAATATATATATAAACTATGACTCTGTGTTAAAAATTGATCAAAGATTGTTTGATTCAAACGTTAATTTACCATGATACTGTCAACATTTCGTGCAGGAAAATACAATAATAAAATACTTTGTACTATTAAAGTAAACTATTATATTTGTGGAATTTTGTGCGAGGGAAACCAAGAAACGATAACTTGATAGATCTTGGTGGGTCACCAAAATTGTGGTTTGTAAGTTATAGGAATTTGTGAACCGATAAACTCGAATAGTGTTCTACAAAGTTCATGGTACAGTTAACAAGATTTAAGTTTTTTGCTGCGCACTATACGTACCAAAGCCACAGAAAATGGATTACGCACCCAGTCCAACTGTTGTACTGTAAGTAAAATTTGGAAAATAGCGACTAGTTTTAAGTTATTCTCTATGGTTGTGACACGTGGTCTCAAGCCTACATGACAAAAAAAAATCAAGGTGTTAATAAAATGTGCTTGGGAAAATATTTGTTCCAGAAAGGGATGATAATACAGGGGAGTGAAGAATGTTAGATAATGATGAGTTTCATACCCTGTATTCATCACAAATATTGTCGCGATAATCAAGTCTCGCAGATTACTGTAGACAGGACATGCAGCGTGAATGGGAGATTCTAAAACTATGTGCTGTCATACCCAATAGGAAGAGACCATTGGGAGGACCTAGACGCAGATGGTAGGATAACATTAAAATGAACCTGAAAAAGATAGGGTGTAATGATGTTGACTGGACAGAACTAGCTAGATATTGTGATGAGGGGCGTACGTTTGTAAGTACGTCAATGAACTTTCGAGCTCCTGATGCCATAGAGTAAGTAAGTTATTTTTCTGTTTCCGCTAATTTTTTTTATCATTTAGAGACATTTCGTTCAAACCATTAGTATTTTGTTAAACCATACATAACTATAAATTTATGCGAATGCTTTTTATTTGAAAAGATCTATTTAAAATGTTAGTAAGTACGAGTAATTAAATAAATGTGGACGACGTGCAGCCTCCACGCATATGAAATTAATTCGTACCCCTTTGCAGCTAGGCAACACTTCTAGCGGGGATACTGTGCGGGACTGCTCAACACACCCCAGGAATCTGTTGCACTGTTTCCAAAGATTATTGGTTGATTTTTGCCTGATACAAGCTATCATATATTTATAAAGTATACAGCATGAATTTTAAATATAGCTCTACCTGCAGCTGTGGTCATGCAGACCATGGTAGGCTCCAAATAGACAGGATTATCAGTGACTGAAAGGTCGAAGCTGGAATTTCAGTGGACTGGCTAGAATTAGCTCAAGGTCAGGATAAGATGTAATGAGGTGTACTGGATATAATTAGCTCAATGTAGGGATAGTATGTAATGAGGTAGACTGGATAGAACTAGCTCAAGATAAGGACAGGTGGTGAACTTTCATAAGTGCAGCAATGAAATTTCGATCTCCTAATACCATAGAGTAATTAATAACTTCTTATTTAAATACAGTGTGTGTGCTAAGTTTGTTCGAAATAGGTCGAAATGACACACTGGCTATCATTATCGGGATAATACCATTTAGTTGCAGAGAAAATTAATAAAATAGTAAAGCCATCAATATTTCTAAAATAGAAAAAGTTTTTAATTTGAGTTTATGAACACAAAGCACTCGAAGAAAAAAAATGGGTTAATATATCCACAAGGGACAATTATTTTACCAAGTTTTGTTGAAGTTCAACACAGACAAATAACACAATCAAAGAGGAACTTATAATTTTATTTTTTTTTAACTTTAGACGGAACTTTTTTCTTATAGTGCTAATTGTAAATAAAGGATTTCACAATGACTACCCTCATTCAAAATATTTTATTCGATGTTTTGTAGATACATAATTTTATGAATAGTTTTTTTAATTTTCAGATTTGACTATTTTAACTTTCAACTATAGATTTCCAAAATAATTAGTGTTAGTAATTATATTTATTGTAAAAAAGAGTTTTTATTATGTTTAATTACTCATTACCCACGTCTTACTAACCGTCTGGGCCGATTAATAGAATATGGGTGAATAAGATGGGGTTTAGGGGGAAGCCATTTAGGAAAGCCACCTTCAGTGCATACGAGTGAGATACGAACCTCCCAATTACCAGCCAACCAAATTAAATAATGTTGTCACTTTAATTTGCGTGCCTGTTTTATTATTGCTAAAATAATCTGAAATTTAATGAAAATAATGTTAGCTGAACGTCGTATTATGACCGATAGTAAGAAAGCACGTGACTGATATTTTTACAACGACCTTTCTGAAAATAGATTTCACAACCAATTTGTTCTATCGGAATGATAGGAACTCTTGACTTATGATGATTTAATATACCCACACCATAGTGTTGTCATAAAATAAATGTACAGCAAGTTGAGTTGGTTGTTCTGTTTGGTTGTGAAATGTGGTCTCGTACCTTGCAGGACAAAAACCAATCTAGGATGTTCTAAAACAAGGTGCTGATGATACTGGTGAGTAGAGGATGCTACTTGGTGATAAGATACATACCTTGTACTCATCACAATACATTGTTAGGATAATCTTGTCTCGTAGATTACGGTGGGCAGGACATGCAGCGCGAATGGGATAATCTGGAACCTTGTTCTGGGTACCGACTGGGAGACCCAATAGGAAGACACCATCGGGAGTACCTAGACGCAGATGAAAGGAAAACATAAGAATGGACCTGAAAGAGAGAGTTCCATCCATTCCACCTCATTACACTCTATCTCAAGATAGTGATAGGGTGTAATGAGGTGGACTGGGTAGAACTATCTTAAGATAGTGATAGGGTGTAATGAGGTGGACTGGGTAGAACTATCTTAAGATAGGGATAGGGTGTAATGAGGTGAACTGGTTTGAACTATCTCGAGATAGTGATAGGGTGTAATGAGGTGGACTGGATAGAAATAGCTCAAGATATGGATAGGTTGTAAAGTTGTGAATAGTTAAAAAGGGGCGTAGTTTTGTTATTATTGTAATGAACGTTTCAGATTATAATTCCATAAATTAAGTAGCAAGTTAATAAACTACGGTTTTTATTTTGATCAATTTTTCTTATCATTTAAAAATTATTTTATTGCCAGTTTAAGTTTTTGTAATTATAATTTAGTGGTCATAGTTTAGGCATACAGCAGCTAGTTATTATTAAGTAAATTTAAATCCTCTAGTTTACATTTTCGGCTAAAAATTAGAAGGATTTTTTTATATAGGATTTTTTGATGATCCAAACAAATATTGAATGAAATAATATTACAATATATAATAGAACACAATCAGCACCTGTAGTTGTTCAAATGTTACTTTGAGAATATTACAATATATATTAGAACACAATCAGCACCTGTAGTTGTTCAAATGTTACTTTGAGAATATTCTCTAGCTCAGTTCTTTCTGAACTGTGGGTCGTGATTTGAGTGACAAGAAATTCTAGTAAATGTTTTGGAAGCATTATTTTAACCCAAACACATAGGAATTCCTCTTTGGTGCCATTCATTGGGAAGCTTAGGTTTGAATCCCGCCTGCGTGTCCTAGGGACGATTTTATTTTACATAGTGTATATAGCGCTATGGCTCATTAATCATATTTCCCCACAAATGTGGGTGCTCTTCCTCTAAAATGATGCTCCTCATATTTATCCTATGTAGTAAGTTATTAATATTGTTCTTTTAAACTTACTATTCAAAACATAATTAATAGATGTATCTTTTGTGATAATTTTTATTAATATACCAATCGTAAACATTTTAACCACGCGCCACTACCAGCTCTGGTCATATGTTAATATATTAGGAATAGGACAAGTAGGGTTTAGAGGAAACGTTCTTGAATTTGCGTGGAAGGAGATTATAAAATGATTTAGGAAAAAAACGCAATCGGTACAAAGGCCGGAATTTTAACCTCAACCTACCCGTCAATTCATACTCGACTAGATGAGCACGGCATGCAGAACCACGTGACCACCGGTGCGGGTTTATTAAGTTACTTATTTTATCTGAACGTGTGCTCTAAATATCAAGATCTATATCTTGGTTTGCCGGAGACCGTGAGGTCAGGGTTCCGATCTGGGTTAGGTGTACCTAGGCTGGTTTCTCATCAATAGTTTACCATTTTTCTCCATGCAAGTTCGGGTAAATTTCTTCTAAAACTCCACCTTACTCATCCTTACCCCATTAATGTAGCTAGATTCAAATAGCCCAGACGGTTAGTAAGGCGCGTTACAGAAACAAGAATACTGTAATACGATTTTGTTAGGAAAAACCTTTTTTAGAAAATACAAACATATTTGTATGTGCTCAAAGGATATTATTTTACTACATTGCTAGTGTTATTTTAGATGTATTGAGACTGTCTATCAAAAGTGATAGTCACATATCACGTGACTTGGCATATGAATATATGAAAATAGTTTGTCAGTTTTGTACCCGAATAGTAGGTAAGACGCACTGTTAAACTGTCAGATAAAGTTTTTCCTACCCAAATCTTACTCTAAAAGTATATTGGTCTAATGAATATCAACACACAGGTTATAAATCATTGTAATTACGACACTGTCCGTCTGGAGGGAATCGCAATTAAATTAATTTAAATTAATCTAAAATTGACACCTGGATATGGGAATCGAACCAGAGTCCTTTGATTTAGCGCGCCAATACCACCCAATCCCATGTCCAGGTGTCATATTTCAACTAATTTAAATTAATTGAATTGTGTTCACCTTCTGACGAACACTGCAGTATTTACAATTATTTATAAACTTTTTGTTGATATCCATTGAACTTTCTCTCTAACTACAATCTTGTATTGTATACTTGGCAGCATAACAGCTCTCCTGAGTCACAGATGTATGTGGTAACTGATAACTCGCGAGAATATTGGTCGCTCTTATGTAACTGACGATTCATACACGTCCATAACCGACTCAGCCTGAAACTATGACCTTGAGAACGGGACGAATCCTGGATAGCTTAGTGGTAGAGCGTTAACACGCTAAACAAAAGTTATCTGTTTCGATTCCTGAGTCCAGATACCATTTTTCAACCAATCAATATATTGATATATTTAATGCTTGATCTGTTTTTTATTTGCAGATCCAGCTTGGATATGAAGTCCTCGTCGAACCACCTTCCTCCCTCCGACCTCGATGCGACGACCAAGGAACTGACGCCCTTGAAGGATGACGGGGAGGATTCCGGCACGACAGTGGTAGTGCAGAAGGTGGTCACATACGCCGTCGTGCCTCCTGATGGCGGCTGGGGATGGGTCATCGTCGCCGCTTCTTTCTTCTGCAACCTCATCGTCGACGGTGCGGAAATATTGCGCTTTCTATCAAAGTATCTAATATTCCCTGATGCGAGTCTCACAGGCGGGTCTAAGGTCTGGTTCCCACGTTCACCGAAGATTAAGAGGAAAATCTGCTCGAAGGGCGCAACCATTCACGAGCTATAAAACATGTACATAGGCCCATTATTATTTTCAACACAAACTAAAAACAACTGACTACCAACATATTTTATTTTCTATTGGATGAACAAACCTTTAAAACTAATATAAGGATAGTTGTTTTCAAACTAATTTGCTGTGTCGTAAAAACAAACAATCAAGAACAACACACGCGTCTTTCATTTAACAAGATATTTCAAAGCATTTCACAAACACTAGAAGCAGCTGTCAGCCAGTATCTCTCTTAGCAGGAGCATGAGCACTAATTTAATCGGCTGATTCAAGCGCATGTACACTAATTGCATAGGTTGGTTTTGAAATTTGATTGGTTCTTTAAGAAAAAAAAAAGAAAGCTGAAGTAATTTTTAAGTCGCGCAGATCAGACCTCATCGATGAGGCTGGAATCTTGTGATTGGCTTATAGCTCGTCACATGAATACGTTTGAGCTCTTCTTTTGTTTTCGGTGAGCCTGTGAATCCGCAGACAGGCTTTGGTCTCGCACAATACCGGATTGTAGGTGACGGGCTAGGTCGGGACTCGAATCTCGGCCGGGTGCACAGCTATTTGTTTTTATAAGTAATTTTACTTCTCCCCTCTTCAGATGGATGTTGGTGTAGTTATTATAAGCTTTACCCTTCTCTTCACATTTTCATATTCATTGTAAGTTCGGGGTTAATCAGAAATACCCAATCAGTGAGACACACAGCGTTCAAACAAACTGTCTTGGCGTGTTGAAAAGACGTCAACTTTGTAAGCGATTAATCGATTTATTCCTACACAACAGCTAGACTATATATATAAACAATTTGCAATGCCGTGTGTGTTGTGTATATGTTTGCGTGCTTGTGTTGTATTTATTGTATAACTGCGGTAGCTGGCACAACCTTTAACAATTATTTATAAATTATTAGATCCAAATTTGTTTGATGTATAACACTAAATACTGCAAGATTTGTATTTATTGTTTAATTATTTTTAGCACAACCTATTACCCGTTCGGATTATACGCTTACATACTAATTATTCCCGTGGTTCTAGGGATGGGGAAGGTTATGTTTATAGGAATTGTACCCGCACTTTCGGGGAAGGAGAGTTTAAAACAATTTAGGAAAAATCACCCTCAGTACATACGACCGAGATTCGAACCTCGATCTCCCCGTAATCGGCAGTCTAAACTACTGTGAGAGTAGCGACCATGCGGCCACCGAAGCCGGCTATTTTTTACTTACTTAAATAATTCGGATTGATACTCTATACAAACCTTAACATGTAAGACATCTATATCGGGTGTTCATTTGAAAACTTTCCACCTAAATATCTCGAAAACAACGCTTTGTGGGGGAAAATGTTTAAAGCAAAAATGGTTTGGTTTTGAGGGAGAAGTAAGTTGATGTTAGTTTGACCTTGTCTGACCTTGCTAAGATCGCGTTACGGTCACTTGATTTTTTTTTAATGAGAGACACTTTTATATTATTCTTGTAGCTCTAGTCGTAACATTTTCAAAATGGTCATGTCAAACTTTGTAAAGTAGATTATTAAAGGGCTACGAGCCTCACAAGTTTCAGCATCGCCGTCACCGGGTGCGGCATTAGAATGGTTCATACGTACCGCGGGAAGGTAGAAGTGTTTGTATGAGTGAAAGTGATAATTTACACGCGTGCGTGTGTGCAAGTTTATTTGTATTTGTAAAAGAGTAAACAAAATATTTATTGACAAAACCTCAGTTTTTTATTTTTAAATTAGGTTTTCAAAATGCTCCCCATTTTGAGCTAAACAATGATATATTTTATTTTCTAATTCATTTCTGACTTTTCGTAATGTTGTTTTTGTAATACTTCTACACGCCCTTGTTATTATATTTTTTTAACTCTTCGATACTTACTGGTTTTGTCCCATAAATTTGAGACTTTAAATATCCCCATAAATAAAAATCTAGTGGTGTTAAATCAGGGGACCTTGGTGGTCATTCTATTGGTCCTCCTCTGCCAATCCATTGTCCACGAAATCTGTTGTCCAGCCATTGGCGAACGAGTAATGTATGGTGAGGGGGGCCTCAATCTTGCTGAAAATGTAGATCTTCATCAACATGTTTACTTCTTGGTCTAGTTGATTTTTTAGGTCATGCACTATGAGAGGGTGAATAGATTCTTCGAGCATTTACAAGTATTTTGCCTGTCAAATTTCCGTCAGTAAATATCGGACCAATAATCGTGTCACCTAATATGCCTGCTCTAACATTTATTTTTTCTGACCATTGATTGTGTCCGTCAGTAAAAATACGAGGAGTTTGATCACTCCAATAAAGACAGTTGTGCTTGTTGAGGTTAATTGTCGCTCAACTATTAATTTATTCATTGTTTTGTTGGTAGACATGTAACGCGAAAATTTATCTTTTGTTTTTGCATTGTTATTTATTATAAGAACAACTTGAATTCTTTATTTTAAGTTCAAGTAAAATATCAGACACAATATAGATAGACAAGAATTAAATGACGTGTCGAATATTTGTTATTTACCTTTGTTATTTACCGACATAGACAAACAAAAGTCATTAATTTGTTCAATAAACTTAGTAAAATCAACAACCTGTGTCTTTGCTGTCCCAAAATTTAATAGTGCTCATTGACAAAAGCATTTAAGAAAAAGGTGCACTCGTCAGAAAAGCAGATACATTCTAACAACAGTGGATTCGCATTCAATAATACAATCATTTCTTCGCACAACTGAACTCACCTATCAGGATCATCTTCACCTAATGTTTGATGTACTTGCATTTTATACGAATTAAATTTATTAAATTTTTTAACGTCTTATGAACCTAACTGATGGATACACCGGTATTACTAGACACTTCATGAATTGAGATGTTTGGATTTGCCACATAGTGACCCAAAATTTCCACTTGAGTTACTTCATTCAACACTTCACCCCCTCCCTGTCTGTTTTTTTTTGTTTGCGACAGATCCAGTTTCTTTCAATTTTGAAACAAGATCCAAAATATAAAATGCGATACGTTTTCATCTTGTTGTCTTTGGTTGAAAGCTGTAGTCGTTCTTTGAGCATTTTGATTCTCACTTCCATATAGAGCAATTAATTCCGTTCTCTCTTCCAGACTGTAAACCATTTAAAAAAATAGAGCCTGCTTCAGATGTTCACAATAGAAAGTAGTAAAGACAGCTACGGTACTTTATTTGTAACTGGTATTGCTATTAAATACGATGCTTTGTTTGGTTCTCGAGCAACCAATGTACTCTGCAAATACAGCTAAACACACACACACTTCTACCTTCCCGCGGTACGTATGAACCATTCTAATGCCGCACCCGGTGACGGCGATGCTGAAACTTGTGAGGATCGTAGCCCTTTATAAATTTACTTTACAAAGCTTGGCATCACCATTTTGAAAATGTTACGACTATAGCTACAAGAATATACAATAAAAATAGTGTGTCCCATTAAAAAAAATCTAAGTGACCTTAACGTGACCTTAGCAACAAGGTCACTTCAAACATCAGCTTCATTCCACCTCAAAACCAAACAACTTTTGCTTCAAACATTTTTTCCCCACAAAGCGTTGTTTTCGAAATATTTAGGTGGAAAGTTTTCATATGAACACCCGGCATAGTAATTGTTTAAGCAAGAATAGAACCTTGATTAAGTAATTAATAAACTGGACATATTTGGAATAGTATCATTACAAAATAAATTACATAAATGGAGTGCGTGTGGGAGCTATGTATCAGACAGTGCGTGCGCTTGGCCTTAAGAATGAAACGAGCTTCGCGACTCTATTTTCCGTATTCAGGAGAATGGATTATATAATTAATTTGCTACCCGCTTCGGGGGTCGAATGATTTAATGCGTCACTCTAGCAGCCGATGATTGTTATAGATCGGGGTTAAAATTCCGGTAGGGTGTACTGAGGGTGGTTTTTCCTAAATGGTTTTTCACCCTTTCTCTCTTTCTCTCCATAAAAACGGGGTAGACTTTCTCTATATGTAGCCTTCCCCATCCCTGAAACGTTAGCATAATCAATACATATGCGTGTAAACCGAACGGGTAGTAATATGTGTTTTTTAACCTTTAAATATGTAAATAGTGTAGGTACAGTAGCCCAATGGCTACTTTGGTGCTGACTGACAGCTCACAGCTGACAGCTAAAAGGTTTGAAAAGTTACCAGATCAAATTGTGTATCCCTACGCCGATCCGTATGATCTGTAAAAACATGTGTTTACCAGTTGTCGCTTCTGACAGTTAAAATTTAGGTATATACCTAAATGTTGACTGTCAGCTGTCAGCTGTGAGCTGTCAGTCAGCACCAAAGAAACCATAGGGCTACTGTAGATCATGCGACCATCGATACGGGTGATTTGAAAATTAAAATAAATCATTAGGCCTATTGGTATTGTGATTCTTTCTTCTTTTTGTTTCCAGGTATAATCTTCACTTTCGGAATGTTCTTGAAAGACATCCAAAGAGAATTTGGTGGTTCCAAATCCAAGGTGACGATTGTTGGGTCCCTTTTGGCGGGTTTTTATCTCATGGCTGGTACGTATGTCTCAAAGGACGCCGCGAACTACAGTGCACTTATTGATCCATTTCTTAGTACTAAAAATGGTTCAGAGTGATTCGGTTAGTTGAAATTAGCAGTTTGTTCATAAAGTTTATTAGTTTAGTACTCCACGAAACTACACTTTATAGGTGACTTGGCGGTCTAGGGGTAAGGTGTCAAACTTCTGTGCTGGCGGCCGGGGTTCAATCCTCGGTCCCGGCACAGATTTATCTGATTACCAAACCCTTCCTTCACCTCTGACAAGACATCTTGTGAATGTGGGGAATGCCAGGCCTCCACCGTGGTTCGGATTCCACGTTAAACTGTAGGTCCTCCATTTCATCTCACAATCACCCTACCATTACACATTAGCGTAAGTGCGTATAACCCGAACGGGTAGTAAGACGCGGTGNCAGATTTATCTGATTACCAAACCCTTCCTTCACCTCTGACAAGACATCTTGTGAATGTGGGGAATGCCAGGCCTCCACCGTGGTTCGGATTCCACGTTAAACTGTAGGTCCTTCATTTCATCTCACAATCACCCTACCACTACACATTAGCGTAAGTGCGTATAACCCGAACGGGTAGTTAGACGCGGTGCTAATAATAATAATAATAATAATAATAATACACTTTATAGTTGAGTATTTCTGAAAAAATATAGCCTGTAGTTCGGTCGACAGCTTACACGTCACAGGGCCGGATTTAGTTTTGTGGGGGCCCCAATATTAAACGAACATTTTTCTTTTCGATGTTTCGACCGTATATATTTCTTTCCATACAAATCAACTGTTAAAAGCTCAATGTTGAAGATAGTATTCAAACAAGGAAGTATTAGTTTAATCACAATAAAATATATTTGCTTAAAACAAAAGTGTTAAATATTTTGTTTGTTCTTACTTAATCTTGATAAGGACAGAAAATAATCTAAAAACTTTGAAAAAATAAATATACTAAATTTTATTCATAAATGTTCTGTCCAAATATGACTGAAGTTTAAATTTAAAAAACCATCCAAACAAAATTATTTTTTGCGTCAATTTGTGGAGGCCCTGGGGCGTTTTTACCTGTCACCATTTGTTGAAAATCTGACATGAGCAAAGCGGCATTTGACGGGAAACTTTTTAAATGAAGAGAAAAATATGTCCTTAAATTCCTGGGAAACCTTGTCAGATATTCAGGAACTGGAGGCCACCATATGAAGAAAATTAAACTTTTGTTTCTACTGGAGAAATATTTTACTTAGTGTGGGCAAAACAAATATTTTGCCACAAAAACTGCAAAAATACTGCCCTTAGTTCGTTTCCCCCACACTCCGACCCTACATCCGGAAATGGTCTCAGAGTTTAGTCGTTTTCCAGTTCCACATTCATGTGAGTGGTGTTAATACATATAATTATAAATATCGTGACAATAGCGCTTATTACTTGGAGATGTGGCCGATAGCTTTAATGAACAAAGGAAATGTAAAACAACAAACTTCCTTTCAACCCAAACAAGCCTGACATAGCAGAGTAACTCATGGTGAAAGATCTCTTTTTTTACCCCTACACTTCTGGATTTTTTTTTAGGGGAGAGTGGAAACAATTTATCGAAGTTAACATTTTTTTTGTATTTATTGTTGTCGATTGGAAAATTTAGGGGTGACTTTTGTTTGATCAAAAACTTTTTGAATATTAAGTAAGCCTGGTCTTAGCATTTAGCATTTTTAGTTCCGCTTCATTTGTTTTAAGAGTTTAATTATTTTAGTAACGGTCTTGGGTTAACCAAATGCCCATCTTTCCACCTCTCCCCCTCCCTGAGGATATTTGTCACTAACTATTTATAAATTACGAATAATTTGAGCTTTATTATTGACATTTTTGTAAAACAAACTATGTATTGAAAAGTGTGGTTTTCCTCATGCTCCTAAACAGGTCCGTTTGTGAGTGCCCTGGCCAACAGGTACGGGTTCCGACTGGTCACTATCTTGGGCAGCATCCTGGGGACTGTTGGGTTCCTCGCTTCCAGCTTCGCCACCGATGTGGAGTTTCTGTTCGTTTCTTATGGCATAATAGGAGGTGAACTTATCTATATTACCAAACCCTTCCTTCACCTCTGACAAGACGTGCATTAATCACAACTTGTGAATGTGGGGAATGCCAGGCCTCCACCGTGGTTCGGATCCCATGTCAAACTGTAGGTCCTCCATTTCATCTCACAATCACCCTACCATTACACATTAGCGTAATTGCGTATAGCCTGAACGGGTAGTAAGACGCGATGCTGCTAATAATAATAATAACTTATCTATATATGGTACAAGTCCGATAATCTGGCGCACTTGGGACTTCGGAAATGCCAGATTATTCGATAATATCTGTATAGTGTCATAAAAACGAAGAAAATAACTCTGAAAACAGTCATGGTTAATATGCTAATTAATAAATTACCCGTTTCGGTGGCCGCATGGTCTAAAGCGCTACTCTCGCAATAGACTAAACTGCCGATGATGAAAAGATGTGAGATTCTAATCTTGATCGGGTATACTGAGAGTAGTTTTTCAGTCTTCATCAACGCAAGTATGGGTACACTTTCTATAAATACAGGCTTTCTCACCTCTAAGTCATTAGTGTAATTAGTACATAGGCGTTTAACCCGAATGGGTAGTAAAACGTGGTATTAAATAATATATAGGCCTACGTATTGACAAAAACGAAGAATGAGTTCCTTGAAATCTTTAACCTTAGAATACCTTGAATCCTTAAGGATATTCGAGGATTCGAGAAAATATATCGGATTTGAAACTCAAATCCTTGAATTTTTGTTTTAATTTGTTTTAAAGCTCTAATGCTGCCTTTTGGTTGTTCAGAACCAACATAATTATGGGTAAAGTTCCGCCCTCAGGCCCCAAACAAGTAATGTAACCCTTATTTGATGTATGAATGTCGTAATGAATGCAATATATGATTATTATTTTTTAACATACATTTAGTTACCATTTCTATTTTCTGTTATTTAATTATATTTACATTTCCTATAAGATTCATAAGTTTTTTCCAAGAGACTGTTTCGAAATTGAATTTGAGAGTCGGATTTGTAAGATAGTGGAGTCGACCCAACACTAACAAAAATTCTATTGTGCTATCTGACAGACGAATAGCGCTGGTGCGAAGCCAAGCGATTAATGGCACTGGTGCGAAGCCAAACGATGAATGGCGCTGGTGCGAAGCCAAATGACGAATGGCGCTGGTGCGAAGCCAAACAACGAACGGCGCTGGTGTGAAGCCAAACGACGAATGGTGGGGGAATATGCGTGCCTGACTATCAGCAGTAGCGAACCATTGGGTGCTAGATTTTTGAACTTTTACTGTATTTAAAACGCAAAGCGAGTCCTTCGATGAATGTAAGGACGCTGTTAAGACAGGGTTCTAAATGTCATAAAGAAAAAAAGTTGTTGAGGTCCGTAATCATCAATGTGAAAGGGTAATCCCTAATTTCACTAATAATAATTTGTTTGGCCATGCTGGGAATCAAAACCATTACAAAGAAGACAGAGACGCTAACGGCTATGTTAAGCTTTAGGACTGTTAAACAAATCGTCCATCTTGTGTTTTTGTGTCCGTCCAGGTATTGGGTTCGGTCTGATATACGTCCCTGCAGTCATTACCACGGGGTTCTACTTCGAGCGGTGGAGAGCTATCGCCACGGGCATTGCAGTGTGTGGCTCTGGTATAGGAACTTTTGTCCTGGCGCCCTTCGCGGTGCATCTGATCGAGTGGTATGGCTGGAGAGGTGCGCTGATCATCCAGGCGGGTGAGACATATTCAGACAAAACCACAATTGAGGGGGGCTTGGGTTTTTAAAAAAATAACATGATACTATTTTCATTTATCTGTATTTGTATCTGTATTTAACCTCCCCTTTTTGAAACGACTGATTATATCAGCAGACAAGAATTTCTACGAGTGGGAATGAAAGGGCCTACACATTTTTCCGTAAAAGATATTTTAACATTCTACCTTCCAGAGTTCTTGAGCGATGCAAATCCGTAGCACAATTTCCTTCGGAGGGCAAGTAAAGCTGTTGGTCCCATGTATATTGTGGTATGTAAAAGGTGACCTGGCGGTCTAGGGGTAAGGTGTCGGACTTCTGTGCTGGCGGCCGGGGTTCAATCCTCGGTCCTGGCACAGATTTATATGATTACCAAACCCTTCCTTCACCTCTGACAAGACATCTTGTGAATGTGGGGAATGCCAGGCCTCCACCGTGGTTCGGATTCCACGTTAAACTGTAGGTCCTTCATTTCATCTCACAATCACCCTACCATTACACATTAGCGTAAGTGCGTATAACCCGAACGAGTAGTAATACGCGGTGCTGCTAATAATAATAATAATAATAATAATAAGTAAAAGAACCCCGGAAGGTACATGACAATACCCTTACCTGTCAAAGTGGTAAGCCTCTTGCTCGTAGAACTTCTCATGGGCTGATATAATCAGTCGATTCAGAAAGTACACGTTAAATGCCTCAAATAAAAAATAAAATAATGTAATCATTTAAAACCCTTTCGAAAACAGTATTTACACTTTTCAGGTCTGGTTCTGAACTGTGCAATATTCGGTACACTGTTCAGGCCTCTAGAACCTGTGCGGGTGGTCACGACCAGAGAAGTTTCAATGAAGAACAACCACTCGGCAAGCAAGCTGTCTCTCTTGAAGCGGATAAAGCAGGAGAGGGACGAACATCGTCGCAACCGAGGATCTTTGGCTAGTGTAGACAGCGACAAGTATGAGAAAAGTAGCATCAGGTAAGTTAATCTTGATTCACATGTCGCCTAAAATAGAGAACAGAATCTGCTTGAGGGGTGCAGCGACTCACATGTTGACCCACGATGCATTGCAACACAAACTTAAAGAAGCTGATTATCAACACATTTTATTTTCTAGTGGCTAAACATATCTTTTAGATCATTCTTCCGATTGATGTTTCAAAATTATAATAATGTGTCGTGGCACAATCCAATACATCGATACACACGCTTTACACAACGGGTTATTTCAAATCTCCTCAAAAAGGCCAATGAAGCTGTCTTCTTGCTTCTGGCTGTACCGTGCATGCGTTGTCTAATGCGCATGCGCGCTAATTTGAAATGGTTGAGGTTGAGATTTGCTTTGCTCTCCCGTGCCGAGTATCTCTGGCAGAGCAGACCAAGTAGAGATGAGTTTAACTTAAGCAGAACAGCTCCCACCGATGAGGAAATCTTGTGATTGGCTTAGAGCTCGTCACGTGACCCCATTTTTCTTTTGCGCTTTTTTTTAAATCCACATTTATATATGGCAATGTAAAGTCTAATTTTTATAGGAAGGATCTTTTAAAAAATGCGAACACCTTTTTGGGGCCAAATTTCATATGTTTACTATTTTATTAGTGTATTTTTTGTGTGTTGGTAATATCTATTGAACTTACCATAAACAAACTAACTGCATATCACATTAATTGACCCATGCATACTTGAAAGTAGCTCTATTAGCTTTTCTAGCTATCAGATAAGTTTCTTCCTATTAAAATTAGCGTGTATCAGACCCGAATATAGAATTCCATTTCAGAAGGGGACTTAAGGTCTAACACGTTATTTTAACAATGGGCTCTTAAGAACCCATCCCACACCCAATTGACAGAGAAATTGGATAAAATATTACTTATTGTTATGGCTTGGTAGTCAAAATAAATTAAATGTATTTTTATAATGAAGTGTAGCAGTCTTATCTTGATTTATTACACTATGGCCCTACCTTGAAGGATACCCCATAGAAGAACCTGGAAAGGTAAGACTTATAAATTTCAGGGTAAATAGAGGGCTCTTACAGTTTTTCATGCGTTCCAGAGTCACCAACAACAACGCCTATACAACGGCGGCGGAGGCATTGGCCCGCAGCGTCGGGTCGCTCCCTGGTTCCCGTTTCGCCTCCACCCATTCCCTAGGGATGTCTAATCACCATGGCGTCGAGACGGGAGAGGAACATCTCAAGGCCGTCTATGAGATGGAAAGAGGCGAGGATGACACGATGACTGCACTCGTGCACCACCAATCTCAGTCTGTGATTCGTCGAGGCTCCAAAAGGTTGAGGACCGCTTCCGAAAGTAGTTCCAGGAGTAGAAAAGGCTTGGAGTTGTCCGGAACCAAACCTTTTTACAGAGACGACATTTTCTTTGGTGCCAGCTTGACCAGACTACCACAGTACACTTCACAGGTCAGGAGAGTTGATCACGGTGATAGTAAGATCTAGATTAACGTATATTCCTAGACACCACAATTAGGTTAAAATGGGGACTGAGTCATTTTTGTAAGTACTGTGAAAGAGGGGGGATGATTTATAGCTGAGGGGGCTGATTTACAGGTGAGAGGGAAAGCTTGACAGCCAAGGGGGAAGGGAGAGTGATCGACAGGTATGGAAGATGATTGGCAGATAAGGGGGAGGGTTGGCAAATAATGAAGAGCGATGGTTGAATCAAAATACCCACGCCACCCGAGTAAAAGGGCCCAAAGTCTCATTATTTACCCTACTAGAGGCCGGCCAGCAGGTGACCTCGAAAGGCCAAACAGGTTTTCACTCACATTTAAGCGGTGGGGGAAGTGAGCAGCCCAGTGCTACGCGATAAATAGTGTACCATAAGTCTTAATTTGCATTCTCAAGTCTGATAGAAAACTGAATAAATGTCAACACAATATCTGGAAAAGTATCTCTTGTAACCTTGTAAACATCTATTGGCATTATATCTACAAATGGTTTACGCTAATCTGTCAAACATCTACAATAGTGCAGCATTAACCACTAAAATTAGTGTTATAGCTTACTTTGCAAATATTTGTTTATTTTATTTAACTTACTTAATTTATCTGACACAATAAAGTGTAGTATTAAATTAAATTAAATTAAATTTAGGACAACATATAGTAAAATTAGTATTATCATTGAATAGGAAGGTGTTTTCCTTAATGGTTTTCCACTCTTCCTTAAAACAAATGAGAGAACGATTCCTCTAAATTTTAATCTCCTTATTCCTACCTCATCAATTTAAATATTCGTATAGCCCAGATAGGTATCAAAATGCGTGTCTCGTGAAAAGAATTAGGCAAATTAAATAACTCATCAGTTAATTAAATTATTACTGGAAATTTATTTGTCTGTTCTTAGCCACCGTGTGCAGAGTAATGTTTCCTAGTTTAATGATTGTTTGTGTCACTTTGTGCAGAGTTCCATCTCGTACCACATGTCCGTTACAAGGCTACCAACCAAACAGGACGTGAAAGAACAAGATGGGGAAAATAGTCGAATTTGCACCGAGGCGCTGACGAGAACTTTGGGAACCATGCTGGATTTCTCTCTCTTCAAGTCTCCCACATTTCTGATACTAGCAGTCAGTGGGTTTATCACCATGATGGGATTTTATGTGCCCTTCATTTACCTTACAGGTAACCACACGAAACTACTCCCTGATTTTCTTATGAATGGGCATTTGGAATACCTGTTTGAAAATATAAACACATTGTAAGAGCTTGAAAACCTTTCGCCATGGATAAAAGTCACCGTTAAAACCAGTCACATTCAGCCAGATTCAGTGCATTAACACATCATGTTGTGCACATGTTGCAATTAAACTAGTGTTAATTGTGGCAAAAACCAGAGACAGAGAGAGCGCGAGAGATTTTTATGGTATACGATTACCCAAGTTTGACCATAGGAAGAAAAGAGAGGCGGAGAAGGGTGTCTATTTTATATGCGTTTCAAACTACCACCACCTAGCCGATGGTTACTCTGGGGCATTGTTTCCCAATATTTTTTTGATCTTGACCCTAAATATATTTCCCCAGCCCGGTGACCCAAAGGTTCATTTCATGTAGATTCTATTTCTCGCCATTTTCATATTAGTGTTTATTAAATTTACTTAATTAAATTACTTAAAATAACAAAAACAGTACTGTAACTTTATACTCAAACAAAATGTAAATCACAATTTTTAATGAGTGTGACTTTGATACAATGTCAGATACCGGTAAGTAATCAAATAAAACTATTTCAGTGGCTATTTCATTCTTGGGGGGTGAGTTATTTTTAGTTTTTATTTTGTATCGATGGATGTTATCAGCTAAATCAAATCAATTTCAATAACGTTTTAATTTTACAAACAGAAAAGTACACAATATGTTCACGTGAAAAAAAGAATTATTCAGTGAAAAAAAGAAAAATTCATTGAAAACCATGGTGCTGCTTCATTTAGTATATGAGCTCTTAGAGTTTGAGTACTATGTTGACGGGAAGATAATTCTGAGGATGTTGTTCGTTACAAGACCCAAAAATCCCTGTTCATAGGGGTAAGCTATATTACCAGAAGAGTGAAAAGAGTATTTTTAACGTTCCTAGTCAGAATGGGATTGTCCTTGAGCTGGGTTCAAAATTCCGAGTACAGCATAGTTCCGAAACTTTGTCTCATCACTGTGGCTATTGTCAGTATTAGAGTAACTCTTCATGTTCCAGTTTGATGGAGTTTTTAAAAATGTATTATATCATATAATTCGAAAACAATGTCGAGACCATCGTGTAACCCTCAGTAACATCCTTGCGACCCTCAGTAACATCCTTGCGATCCTCATTAGGGTCATGACCCTGGGTTTGGAAACCACTGGTGTGGGATAATACCTTAAAAAAGGACTAGCAAAAGATTTACATTACTTTAGACATATAAGTATACTTCCGTTCCTTTCTAAGGCACTAGAATTCCTAGTGCATCAAAAAGTTTACCGACACATTAACAAACACAATTTGTTAACTGCCTATCAATCATGATTCAGAACACATCATAGTACATGCACCACGTTGATAAATGTCACAGACGATATTATACTAGCCATGGATAAGCGCTAGTTAACACTTCTTATATTATTAGATTTTTCAAAAGCTTTTAATACTGTGGATTTATTCTATGAGCAAAATTGCATATGTTATTCAATTTCTTTCCAGGAATTATACAGAGGATGAGATCATATTTGCATGGTCGCCAGAAAAGTGTTATGATAAGATACACGTTCTAAACATGGCACCCAGTTGAGGCTGGTGTTGCACAGGGCTCAGTTTTAGGGCCATTTCTTTTTTATCTATATGTGAACGACATTACTTCTTCAATGTAATACTTTAAATATGACATGCATGCAGACGACCTTCCAATATATATTTCCACTGGCCGTTCTTCAATAAATACAGCCATACAACGAATAAATATTGACCTAGCTGCAGTAAATACTTGATTTGAAAAAAACCCCACCTAAATTGAACCCTGATAAAACTCAAAGCAATTCTTATAGGAACAAGCAGAATACTACTGAATGTAGACCATTCCCTGCTGATGACATACGACTAGAAGTATCTACGGTACAACTGACAACAATGACTAAAACCTTGGCGTGATAATTGATGAAAATCTTAATTGGACAAATCAGGTAACTTCTATTTGCAAGAAAGTGTATGCCTGCCTACATTCACTGAGAAGGTTGAAGAATTTTCTCCCAGAAAATGTGCAAATTATCCTTGTTTAGAGATTAATAATGCCACACTTTTGACTACTGCGACGTAGTATACAATGACTTAAGAGATGATCTAGCAGAACGACTACAAAACACATGACTTTGTGTTCAATAAATAATTAACTTAAAACAGCATGACCACATTTTTAAGTATGTTAATAAACTGGGTTAGTTGAGAATAAATGAAAGGTGAATACTACACTTATTAGTATTGCTTCACAAAATATTATCAACATCTCAGCCTCAATACCTTTCCTCGCGGTTCCTATTTCTGAAGGATAAACACACCCGTGCTACTAAATTAGAATCCACTCTACAGATGTATCTTCCCATACATAGATCTCAAACATATTCTCGTTCTTTTACTGTCCTAGCATCACAGGCTTGGAACAAACTAGATAACTCGACTCGTCACCTAACATTTAAAATTTCCTTCAAGCGTGCGGTTATGCAATTTATCTTGTCTAACAAGCTAAACTGAGTTCTTAAAACTATTTGAGCTTTAAATGAGGATATGAATGAGCGTGCGAATGTTTTTATACTTATTTTAATATTATTTTATTAAAATTAGTTTGTTTTTCAATAACTGTAATGGTGTATGTTGTATTCAACACTGGTTAAGTGGAAGAGAAGGATAACGCCTTAATTTCGCCAGATAAATAAAGGTTATTATTATTATTATTATTATTATTATTATTATTATAAGTAGTCATATGACTTATGTTTTTCGAGCCGAATTGTAGTCTCAGCAAAGCGGATTGTTGCGAGTAACATGAAGGAACTCTTACATCAGGTAGGAGCGCGGAATTTTGGGACTGGTAAGATACTTACAGTAGCTGGTATCTCTTCTTAACGTCTCTAAGTTAAACTTGTCAAAACTACATAACATCCTGTAAAATATATTCAACATTCCAAATAAACAACCATTCGTGAACCAATCAACTACTTTGCACTACTAAACCCCAACCCAATAAGTATTCCTGGAAGATTTGCCCACAGGGTGGGGGGCAGTGTAACAACAACATTTTTGCGGTCAGTTTGAAGCAAAGAAAAGCGTTGCCCGGGGTAATCGGGTGGTGCCAGATACCTACTTCTGATATTTATTAATATTAATTTCCATTCAAGCTTTGACAGTGCACAATTTTATCTTCTTTGTGATGCAACTCAGTAATATATATACTACTAATGTTTTCAGATCGCGCTGAGCTGAGTGGCATGGAAAGAGATTTAGCCATGTTCCTTGTGTCCTGTATTGGTATAACAAACACCATTGGCAGAGTTCTGTGTGGAATTGTGTCTAGCATACCAGGGATGAACGCTCTTTTCATCAACAACACAGCTCTTACATTAGGAGGCGCCGCCACAATACTTAGCGGAGTTTCAATGTCCGTTACATATCAATATGCTTATGCTATTATCTTTGGATTGTCGATAGGTAAGCTTGGGATTTAAATTGTAAGCTTCTTGTGTCTTAAGAACTAGTAATCAAATACACGTCATTTTTCAATTTTTACACAATATTAAATTATCATATCATAATTAATATATGTTTCATTAATATACTTTGTTGGTTTCAGCATGTTTTGCCTCTCTGCGTTCCATTATTATTGTTGACCTCATGGGACTTGACAATTTGACAAACGCCTTTGGTTTATTACTTCTGTTCCAAGGAATTTCTGCTGCAATCGGTTCTCCAATAGCTGGTACGTTTATGTCAACTTAATCATTAATTTGTCGTAGTCAGTAGATATATTCACGTTACATTGCGGTATCTGTTGATGGTTTTACGATTATATAAATAATTAATTCATTTTATATTAAAATAATAATCCTTCACTATTATATTTTGTATTAACTGGGGAAACTATTATAATTAATTTTATATAAAAAATAAGGTAATTGTTGGTTAAAATATTTCAAGGATAGAATGTTGGCTTAACATCTGAAAGAGCTAGAAAAAATGTGCATAGTATTTATTCTAAAGATAATTACACATTTGTTTACATAATAGATCTTAAATATATGTAAAAAATTATTGTAATTAAAATTAATAGAATAAATGATACTACTGCCATACACCCCAAATAGTGTATCATTAATATAAAATATGATTCAAATGATTTGGTAAAAAAAAAAAAAAGTTATTTTTGCTATAAGTTTTGATAAATTTATATTATGTGATATTAATTATTATTATATCTCATTGCTCTAGATTGGTAATCATATAAAAGATTTTGGTATTTANATAAGTTTTGATAAAATTATATTATGTGATATTAATTATTATTATATCTCATTGCTCTAGATTGGTAATCATATAAAAGATTTTGGTATTTATATCACACAAAATATCGTAAAATATTACATTACCAACAAAAAATGTGTGTTTGTAGCATTTTAATAAAGAAAAAGAAAACATTAATATTTAATCCAATAATAATAAGATAGATCAAATACAAAACATCAGACACTATCAATAGCAGTGAAACATCAGAATTCAAAATGCAATCTACTTTGGGGCTAGATCATCATCATCATCATCATCATCAACAACAACAACAACTGTTTCCAGCCTGTGGCTGGGCCAGTTGAGTAAAATGCCTCCATCTTCATCTTAATCAAGTCATCATTTTCAAACTTTATATGTATAAAAAATTGTTACACAAATATAAATGAATCAATATTTCAGAATGACAACATTTTTGAAAGATAATCCCTTTTATCTCCTGCCTTGAGAATATTTACTCAGCTCTAATTATTTATTTAAAACAATGTTTTATTTTTCAGGCGCATTTATGGATGCCACGGGGAGCTATGACGCCTCTTTCTACTTGTCAGGAACTCTGATTCTGGTATCTGCCATCTTGTGCTATCCCCTCAACAGAGTGAACAGGTGGGAGAAACGGAGAGCTGCAGAACTCAGTGCCGGCCTTTGAAATAAAAACCGTCCTTTAAACTTTGTTCAGTGATCATAAAGTAAAATAAGTAGTGTACACTCAATTCTCATGAAATTGAAATTTCTTTAAGGTGGGATGGAAGGTGATGCGAGCTGAAGTTAGTACTGTATGTTTATAGTTTTTATTGCACAAAGCTTTTTGGCCATTAGATACATTAATTTAGTTTAACTTATTGAAACACATAGTTAGTTGTCTCTTGATCCATCTTTAAATGAAATAGAGCTGAAAGTAATAGAAAGTGGGAAGTATCTTGGAGGTGTTATTGAGGCGAGGGGTGTGAGTAGAGAAGATACAGTGAGAATAGGGCAGAAGGGGGAGTAATTCTACGGGTGGGTAAGAGACCTACCATGGAAAAGAAAAATGCCTCAGAAGTGCAATAAAGTGCTAGCCTATATAAGTCCTACTTTGTACCAATAACTACATGTGCAACAGAAACATGGACATTGAACAGAATGCAAGAGCGACCAGGAATGTGAAAGCCTTGGGAATGAACTTTTTGAGGAGTATTCTAGCTGTCACAAGGATAAATAAGATTATCATCTAAGAGGTGCAGGCAAGAGTTGTTATACAGAGCTTATGGGATGGGCATGTAATAAGGATGGAAAAGAAAATAGTACAAGAATTAACGATGGAGTTAAAGTATGTTTAAAAAAATACAGCAAGAGAAACCTGGGAGAAGATGGAAGGAGCAGGTCGTAGCAAGTCGTAGCAAGTGTTTCAAGGAAGAGGAGAAGAATCGTGGAAATACAGAGCAAGATGGATGCGTCTTACAATACTGATTTGGCCACAGACAGGAAGCACTAAATGATTATTAATTTCAACAGGTTTGTATATATGTTATGGGTGTGGTGGTAATTGATCAGAAAGTTGTTAAATAAAAGAAAAAGACTTAGTCAAATTTAACGATACCCATGACGAATATTCAGTAACTGTTATCACTATGTGTAGAAAACTAAACTAATTGTATCTGCTGGAGCCAAATTTAAATTAACTTGGCTAAATAAGTTACTTTATTTTAAAACTTAAGAAAAAAACTGGCCTTAATTTACGTTCTTCTCCACCCCATATTAATGAGCATGCGCTACATTTATTCCTAGTACTTAAATAAAACATTAATATTGACCTCGACCATGGTCAATATAGTGTAGGTGTTTACGCTCTAGACCCCAAATATTTGAGTTTTAATCGCAATAGGCTCAGATCTATACGCTGGGTGAAAATATATGTGTAGCAGAAGTGACTTTCAGTTTGCCAAAAGTTGGGTTCCTAAGATCTTATAGACCTACTTGAGTGTTATGAGTCAGTACAAAGAACTATGAAATATCCTTAGTTCTTCTAGGACTGAATATACTATAGATGTGGTTTTATTAATATATTTACGGTTTTGTACGTTTCTACCTCTTGATACAAGCACTATTTCAACCCGTTAAATTTTATTGGAATTGCGTGCTATGAGGAGTCTGTGAATCTGTGATGTGCCATATTGTGCTTGTAAGAAGAAACGTAAGAGTTGCTAATTTAGGATGTTCAAATGGATTGTGTTGAAAAGAGAGAACATTCTATTTGGTGATAGTTCCAGACGTACTAGTGAAAATTGATCAAATGTAAGCTGGTATGGCTGTGCTAGGGAAAATATTTTTATAAAATGTGTATTCTATGATGTTTGTTATTGAAAAACATTTTTAAATATTTTTAAAGTCTATTGTATACATAGTATGTATAATTTAAAATAGTTATAACTAACTACATGGTATCATTAAAGTTCATTACAAAATATTAAAAAAGGTGCTATCAAGTGCAAAAATAGCATGATTAAATTATAGTACTAGGCTCTAATATATTAAGTAGTAATAATATGGCTGTAAGGATTAAAATTTTAAATGCACATTTATGCAAGATAGAAGTATAATAAACAATTATATTGTAAATAAAATAAATAAAAGAGATTAATTATTAGGTACCTTTTTAATAGGAATTAGATTTATGGATGAAAAAATGTTTACTTCAAAATAATTGTGTGTTTATCCAACCATTTAACATAGGCGAAAATATTTACCCAACAGTGCTTTATTAAAAGAATATTTAAAAGTTATGAATATTATAATTATTGTAAATGCAGTATATTATTTGTAATGTCATGAACATTGTACTTTACCTGTGTGTGCAACTATGACTCATGTACAAATTCAAATTTGATCATTATATATTTTATATACATTGTTTAAGGGTGGTCTTATTACAATGACATAGCCTATTTTTATAAGGTTGGCAATGATGTGGAGTATTGGAAAACCAACACAGTAATACCTAATATTGCTATAACTAATATATATATTTAATAATTATTAGTAACACAAATCCATCAAAGAAAGTATCAATCTATGAAAGGAACTCGAAAAGGTGAAAGAGTTCTGCTATCTACGAAATAAGATTACCACAAACAGTGAGATCCCAGAGGAAATAGGACAAAGAATATGAAAGAGTGGACAATTTTACCACGTGGTTAAGAATATAATCTGGAGATGGAATATAGATAAAGAAGCCAAAACGTTATACAAGGCATACTATCGTCCAATATTGGCATTATAATGGCTCTGAAACCTGGACATGGACGAAGAGAGATTTAAGTAGATTGCCATCAACAGATAAAAGGTTCCTGAGAGGCATTGATAATCTTATAAAAATAAATAGTATAAGGAACGAAATAATAAGGAATGGTTTAAAAGTGATATCATTAGAAGAGACACTAAATAGAAAAGGTTTTCTGTAGTTAGGTCATGTGATGAGAATGGAGGAGGACAGAATGCCTAAGAAAGTTTTACAAAGCAAAGAGAAGGGTAGAATACCTAGTGAAAGACCACAGACAAGATGGATGGGCCAAACACAGAAGGACATGGAGGCTAAAAGAGTGGATTGGAGATGTGTGGCTGAGAGAAGTTTGGAGATATCAACACGAATGGAAGAGGATGTGCCAGACGACGCGGAGAGGCGGAAATGTCGAATGTTGATGATGAACAAAAATATAATGTAATTCATGGGTCACCATACCATCGACCACCGGCTACAGGTAGCTCGCTGCGGCATTTTACGGAAGCACATGTGGGTAGTATAGTTTGGGCAGCAATACTATGACTTACGAATTCCACCACCCCAAGTGACATGCCGGGTGGGTGGAAGGGATTAAAGTGGTGCCGTAAGTGACTTAGGAATGTAATCGGATAGAGAAGGGTTGCCGTAAGCTGGGTGGCAAAACATAAATTAATATGGTCTTTGGAGTTGCTCTGAGAGTTTTGGCTCACACCATTTTTGTGTACTCACTTTCTGTATTGTTGAATCACAGGTACTCTGGTTGATTTATGGTCATTTCATAGTGGCTTATTTCTGTACGTTTTTGATTTGAGTGTAAGGCGTATACTTTTTGTGTTACAAAGTTATAATGAATGCAAATAAAAAATAAAAAAAGTTATCCCTTCTATTTAGAATGGGAGGAGAAATACTTTTCCACAGACGTCATGGAGAAACATATATGTTTACTGTGCAATGCAAGTGTATCTGTTGACAAAAAAAAAAGAGTAATATATAGAAATACATTATAAAACAATTCATTCGGCGGTAGACAAAGATTCCCCATTAAATACTGCTTAAAGAAAGAGTAACTGGGTCAGTTAGAAAATCTGCTAAGTGGACAGAGCTCGTTTTTACTGAATATACAGCTAAAAAAATAAAGCTTCCTCTTTCGCATCTTACTGTATCCCAAATAATTGCTTAAAAAAACTTTACGAAAATGGTGAAATAATAAAAGAAGCATTTTTATAGGCTAAAAATTCATTATTTGATCAATTTAAAAATAAAAATGGCATAATATCTGCGATAAAATACACCCAGCTTTCTGCCAATAGCGAGATAAGGCAAGTTGAGATTATGTTTGGTGATGTTACTTCTCAGTTGAGAAATGACTTATGCAAATGTTATATTTTCTCAGTTCAACTTGAAGAATCAACGGATGTAAGTGATACTTCTCAGCCGTGTTTGTAAGGTTGGCTTTCGGTAATTTTTCTGCAAAAGAACTTTGGAAAATTATTCCCTTAAAAGGGCACACTATAAGTGAGGATATTTTATCCACATTCAGAACATTTATTTATTCTGAGACTATTTATGGGCACAAGCTTGTCGGTATCATAACAGAGTATTATCTAATTTAATTATGTCAGAAATGGGTTAGTTGATTTGTGTAAGAATGATGAAAGATTTCCACAACTTGTTTCTCACCGCTGTATTCTTCACCAGCAATAACTTAGTGAAAAGTTTTTGAAATTCAATGAGGCTATGAAGCTTATCATCAAAATTGTCAACCAAGTTAGGGTTAATGTTTTCTAAGACGTTTGTTCAAAGCACTGACAGATGAGCTTAATTGTCTGGATGGAGACTTCCTGCTCCATATGAAAATATGCTGGTTAAGCAAAGTATGAGTCCTTCATCATTTCAATGATATGTTGCCAGCAAAAATCATGTTTTTCAAAGAATGTGATGCACACTATCCTGAACTTGAAGATTTTGAGTGGCTGCGGGACTTTGTATTCCTGCTAGACGCCACAGAAATATTCGATGGACTAAACCTCCAACTTCAGGGCTGAAACAAGGATTTAGGGGAGATGATATTATGTGTACAGGCGTTATCCTAAAAACTTAAACTCTGGGGAAAGGAACCTCAGCTGAAGAGACTTCAAGCATTTCCCCTGTTTGAAGGATAGGTTGGATAACGAAAGAAAGCTCTAGCCCTACTCAGTTTGAAAATCATATTGAAATTATCTCCAACTTGAGAGCAGAGTCTCAATAGCGGTTCAGTGGTTTCAAAAAAGTTGAGCTTCTATCACAGTTTGTTTAAGCTTCTTTTATAAACATTGGCATTGACATCAAAATCTCATGAAGTTGTGTAATGTAAGGTTTTCAGGAAAGTGGCCCTTCATTAAAAATGGAGATGATAACTTTCCAAAGTAACTTATCATTGAAGGGTGTTTCAACTTTAGGATATGTATGGCCTCTTTAACCGAAGAAAAAATATCCAGTTCTAGTTCGTGTTGCACTCAGAGTGAAGGCGTTGCTCTCTCTATGTTTGAGTCATCACTTTTAACTATGAACGTTGTGAAAAACAAATACAAAAGCAGGCTCACAGATTAACATCTCGATAACAGTATTCAAATGGAGGCTACAAGCTACTCACCTAACACTAAACAAACTGTGGATGAAAATGAATGCCATTATTATCAGTAAGAGTAAGTTATCCATCAATTTAATGTACAGGTTTTGTTCTGCACGTTTTACAATCCGTTCTCGCCACTCACACTTTAACTATGCATGTGTGTAAGGGATTAGTAAGATATAATTGATAGAAAATGTACCCATATTTTTGTGGAGTAATGAACAACTTAGGATATATTCCCTTAATATACTCGGCCAGGATTCAAACCCCAACCTTCAAATGAACATAAAACAAAACCAAACTAAAATGAATATTAATTCTTGTATTCAAATATGTAGTTATATACAAGTTATTTGATTCTGTATATTTAAAATTATTAAATATAGAAATAAAATATTTTTGAAAACCTATATTTTCCCTAATGTTTATGTAGGCTAGCGAATTTCTTGAAACATAAGTATTTAAAATTATTTATAAAAAAAAGAACCGTATGAAATAGCATTCATTGAAAATGCTTTTACTACAAAAAAACTGGTACATAACACTAACAAAGGAAGGTTATCACACAACTTAACAGTAAAGTGGTCCTTGAACTTTTGATTTGTAAAAACAAGAAATAAACGGGAAACTATTATAACTGTGTACATAAACAATGCAGGCCGAACTGTATTATAAAAATGTCGCAGACAAACGAGCTGGTCTAGCGGATAGTGAATTTGTGTGAACTCAGAATAAATGTAGGTCGGAACTAGTAGCGTACGCAGAATTGTGAAGTATATGAGGCACAAGTTCCCCTCAAACACCGAAGGCAATTTTTTAAATCATTATATACACATAGAAGTTTTTTTTGGAAGGTTTTGTATTGCTATTTGTAGACTTGATCATTTATATTTTTACTACTATAAACATGAAAATCTAACATTATTATTAATAGCACCGCATCTCACTACCCGTTAAGGTTATACGCACATAAGTTAATGTGTAATGGTAGGGTGATTGTGAGATGAAATGGAGGACCTATAGCTTAACGTGGGATCCAAACTACGTTGGAGGCCTATCATTCCACGATAGTCTAACAAAATAATAATAAATAAATAGGCCTAAGTTAAAGTTGACTAACCATCACAAAAATCAACGTTTACTTATGATAGGTAAACGTCTAGCCACTGTGCAATTCCTCGGTGGAACCACGTGGGAAACTGGGGGATTTGGAACCTTCCACAATCTTCAGGACTTACTGGACTTACAGAACATCAATTAAGACTACTAGGGAGGATCAATACAAGGATGTGTGGCACTTGATATTTTCTTTGCTCATAATATTAAACTGCTCATCCCCCAATTTCCCCCATTTTATTTTCTCTTCGGATATGCGCAGATCTCGGGGCATCCCCAAACTATTGTAGGGGAGCTCGAGCCTCCTCAGCCCCCTTCCGTGGGTACGCTACTGGTAGGAATCCAACAATCCGTACATTTTTAGAGTGGCCATTACCAAGAGATGTGTCGATACTGATACTTTGTGTACCTGTTCCAAATCGACCCCGTTACCATGTTGGAACAGTTCCAAGTTACCGGTACTGTTCCACTATCGATACGGCCAGGCAGCGCTCAAACTTTAGTATCTGGACTTAGTAGTGGAACAGTACTGGTAGCATGGAGGGCCTGGTACTTACTATTTACTACTGTTCTTAGTTAATATTTCACAATAATAAACCACAGTATATTAATATTATTATTATTGTTATTAATAAAGATATAATAATATATATTTTGAAGGAAGTGGAGGATTTGTATGTTTAAATACTACGTATCAGTATTAATTATTATTTGTTTAATATATAAAATAAAATAATAGCCTAACGATTTTATTATAAACCATTTATATGATATCACTAATAAATTGTTTAAGGTTTAAATTTTTAATCGTCTTCTAAATTTAACTTAACTTGTAAATCATTGATATTACTGTCAGCTAAGTGCAAATTCAAATCATAATAATAAAGAATAAGTATCTATAACTTCTGCTGAATCAGTTTACACGTATGACGTAATTCCTCCCCTCCCTCCACCCTTCTTCCCTTGAGAAGTATCTGGCGCCATCCAGCCCAGCTGCGTGGTGTGATATTGCTTTGTACCTGCTCCCCTTAAGGGTGAGGGTATCGGTAAGGAAAATATGCCAATAACAATTCTGTTATTGATACTCTTGGAAATGAAACTGTTTAGGAACGTTAGTACCGGTATTGACATCGTCCAATACAATTACTAGTTGGGGATTGAGAGTTTCTGAGCGAAAGGTGGAAGTAAAAAGAAAGAGAGATAGGTAATGCGCAGAGGACAGTGTGCACTAGTGGGTGTGTGGTAGGGAGTGAGAAGACACAATATAGAAGAGAATTTCTTACCGGTACTGGTTTGACGTTCTACAGCAATACTACGTTCCAAGTAACGGTTCCAAGTATCGACACATCCCTAGCATTACCTTACTCGTTTCGGTGACTAAGAGGTCGATCAGATACCAGCCGTATAGACAGTAGGTGAATTTCCTGAACAAATTTCCGCTCTCTATCTCCAAGCAAACGCGGATACACTGCCTTTAAATTAAAGTTTCTTCTTCTCTAACACATTAGCATAATATGTACATATACGTAAGTGGAACAACAGCTACGTAGGAATGTTTTAGGTAACAAGTATTACAATCAACACCAAAAGTATTCATGTCGCAATTTAAAATATAGAAACTGCAGCACCTTGAGCTTTGTAAATTTTGGAGGCTAGTTTCATGTGGGATGTAAGCTCAAAATTTATTTTCTCAAAATGTCAAGAAGAACCAGGTTCTACGGCCTTGTAGGATTGTTTTTCTCTCCGGATTAAAAATAGAATTCCAGAAAAAGCATGTTCTTGTTTTTTAGAATAAACTTGGCGTTCTTAAATAACTACATTCGTGGTTTTGCGCCATTGATTAGATTTTGTTGAACTTTTTTTT